>CM053337.1:9749468-9929468 GCA_028583605.1 Dastarcus helophoroides | reverse complement strand
GTGATGGGTAAAAGTTATTAAATAAATCCTGAATTTTCCAACTTAAAAATGCTCAAGTTTTGTGTACAACTTAAAATTTATAAAAGAATCTACATTTTAGACATTTTTTTTTAAAGTTCAATCGCCATGCTAGAAAAATTATAGAAGAAATTCATGAAAATAACTTATTAAAAAATGTGTTTTCAAAATAATGGCTTATAAGACATTTTGATTTTTTATTAAAGGGTCTAATATTCAAAATTTTATTCAAATACCGAATTTAAAATATAAATATTTAAATTCCAAAACTGTAAAACTTTTACCACAAGATTCAAGTTTTTCTCAAAATTTGGTGTTAAATCTCGAAAAATCGCTTGTATAAATTTTCAGTTCTTCTCAAAATTTGAATTTTTTTCTCAAAATGGGCGAGTTTAAGCTTAAAAAACTTGCAAAATTCAACATTATTTTAATAGAATTTAAAAGATAAGATTGAAATCTCAAACAATAAAAAAAAGAAATTTCAAGAAAAGTTTAAATTTTTTTAGAAGAAGTCGAAATTTTGAAAAAAATACGAATGAGTTGAAGAAAAAAATTTTAAGATTTAGGGAGAAAATTCAACAATGAACTAGAAATTTCAAGAACTTCTTTATTTGAAACTGTCATACTCTTGAATATTCCGAGAATAACCTAAAATCTATTTTTTTTAAATTTCGACTAAGATTTCAAAATGTTTTTTTTGTTAATTGTGTTTTTTGGCCTGTGAGTGCCATTTTTTAAATATTTTACCTTTTTGGTGCCTTCTTTAGATTTTCGTTGTTGCCTAATTTAACATTTTGTTCACTTTTTTACATTGCTTAATTGTGCTTAAAATCCGGTCTCTAATAATAAGAAATGGCGCCAAATTTGAACAAAAAAACATCCTTGCATTTCAACACGAAAACAAAATGATCCATTAAAAATGGTTTTTAGAAAGGTCGCACATCTGGAAAGTTCAGTTCTATCTAGTGTGAAGCCAAAAAATTTCGGCCCCCCCTGGTTACGGGCCTGTCTGAAAGGTAAAAAGATTTCGATAGATACACACATGAACGAAACTGGAAGCGGTTGCCAAAAATACTCTCCCAGTGAGGCACCTTGGCAACAGGAAAAATAAAACCTTCTGGTTGCCATAGTGAAGAGTTGTCGATCGTTATTTGACATTTTATTTTGAATGGTTGAAGCTGTATACAAAGATTACCTAAATAGCTCGTCATCTGAGTGGTATGAACGAACAAAATAACTTCTATGGCAAGACAAAAAAAAAGAAAAAAATGGGAGACCACGAGTAAGTAAATATTAAAATAGTGATACTTTTTGCAAACCAATTAGCTTGCTGTTTAATATGGAATGTTTTACTAAATTTTAAAAGATTGTCCCAGTTATTGCATTTAATTTGAACATGTATCACGAGATTAGACTCCCAAGATCTTGAAAATAAGTTCAGTTTTTCCAAACTTTGACTTTGTTTCAGCATGATAAGCTTGCAATTTATTACCTTTTTTTAAATAAAATTTTGCCTTCAAGCTTGAATTCAGGTTTGTTCTAGGAAGTACTCGAAATGTCTACTTTAATCAGCACCATAGGCGTAGGTAGGATTTCGTTCAGGGGAGGCCGCAATCATTTAGAAAAATTGTTGGAAAAAAAAGAAAACCGGCTGAGTATATGTATATTTTCGTTTAGGTACCTGAACTGGGGGATTGGGTTTCCAGATTAAATTTGAAATTTTGAAGTAGGAACTTTGGGAAAATAATTAAAAAATCAGATCTAAAATAAAAACCAAAAAAAACTTCGAAAAAAAGGCGAAATTTTGAAAAGTCGAAATTTTTTATAAAAGTATCATTTTTTGCAGATTAATTGTAAATGTCAAATTTAAAGAAAAATATTTCTCTCACAATTTTTACTTTAATTCAATTTTGTCATAATATTAACATTTAGAAAAAATATCATTCTCAGCATATTTAGATTTTTAATTAAAATATTGATCCAATTTCGAAAAAGAATTTTGAAAAAAGGTCGAAATTTTTAGAAAATATGTCATTGTGAATAGAAATTCCCAGAAACATCGTATTTTGAAGTACAAACCAAAGTTTTGGGAATAAGACAAATTTTGAGAAACATTAAATTTTCAGAAAAACAAATCAACAAAATTTTTGTCTTAGAAAAACCAAATATCAAAACAAAGCGTTTCGAAAAAAAATAACTATCACTGCAATATACCATCGCAATTCCGAGAAAATAATAATTTTGAAAGAGTCGAATTTCGAGAAAAAACCAATTTTCGGAAAAAAAATCGATTTTTTTGAAAATCAAATTTAAACTAGAAAATCTAATCTTTCCGATTGAATTCGAAAAATGTTGAAAATTTAAAAAACTAATATTTCGAATTTTGTAAAAAAGTCGCAGTTTCAGAAAAAGTGTATATTTTGAGAAAACGTTTCTCTGTAAGTGAAGGTTTCCAGAAGCAGGCCAAAATTTACGAAATAAGACGAATTTTGGAAAACGTGAAATTTTTGGAGAACGAATTCAAAAAAAGCCAAATATTAAAATGATGGATTACGAAAAAAATAATTATTTTTAAAAAATACCGTCGAAATAACGAGAAAAAGGTCGAAATTTCTAAAAAAAAAAATTTCCGAGAGATCAATTCTCAGATAAAAAAGTAGAATTTTCAAAGAATAAAGTTGTAATTTCGAAAAGGATAAATTTCGAAAACGATAAATTTCGAAAGAAAATTTAATTTTGGGAAAATCTAAATTTTTAGAAAACCAAATTTAAAATAAAAACCCAACCTTTCCGGAAAACTCGAAATAAGCTGAAAATTCAAAAAAACAAAGATCGAATTCTCGGAAAAAAAGTCTCAATTTTCAGAAAAGGTAATCGAACTTTGGGAAAAAAATCTCAGTTTCCAAAAACCTCCTTCTCTTCCACTTCTTTTTTCTAATGTTGACGTAATATTTAAATTTTAGTGAAAAAATGGAGTTAACAAGAAATCTTTTATTTGAAATTTTCCAAAAATATTGTTTCCAACATTTTTACTTTTCGTGCAGATCTAAATTAGAGAAAACAAACGAATTTCGAGAAAACAGAAATTTCAAGGAAAAGCCAATTTCGAGGAAAGTTGACATTTTCGGAAACTAAAACATCGCATTTTGAAATAAAAATCGAAATTTCGAAAATACGGAGAATTTTGAGACATAAGTTGAAATTTCCGGAGTCAAAATTTAAAAAGTCGAATTAAAAAAGCAACTATTAAGAAAAGTGGCGAAATCTTGAAAGAAAAAACGATTTTCGAAAGGAGAGTCTAAAGAGTAGAATTTTGGGAAATCGAAATTTCAAATAAGAACAAATTTAAACTAATTTTAGGGGAAAAAGTCCAAAAGAGTTAAATATCGAATTTTGAGATAAAAATAAAATATTAAAAAAAGAAAAGTACCCAACATTTCTGAAGTCAAATCCTGGTGGAACGGACTGGTCCTTGATTATCTTAAAAAACGAAATACTAATCTAGCCCCCGAAACCAAGAATATAGTATCTCTCTTAAGATGATAGCTTGGCTGTCGAAACGCATTAGAACAACCTTTGTTGTGTTTTTTAATCGTTCTTGGTTTCAGGGGACAAAATTGGTATTTCAATTTTTAAAGATAACCAAAAACCAGTTCATTTCACCAAAAAAAATTGTTTTTAGATTAATATGCAAATTTTCGAAAGGCGAGCTATCATCTTCAAAGAGATACCGGTTGCAAGGGATAAGATTTGTATTTCATGTCAAATTCTGAGAGTTAAAAATCTTCAGAAAAATTTGATATTAAGAAAAATAACGGAATTTCGAAAAAAAAAAAACGAAATTTTGGGTAAATGGTCGAAATTTCGAAAACAATTACGAAATGGAGACAAAAATCGAAATTTGCCGGAGAAAGTCAAATTTTACGAAAAAAAGGTACACCTTTGAGAATAAACAATAAATGATAAATAATAATAATAAATAAATGAAAATACAAATTTTCTAAAAAAAAATCAAAATTTTAGAAAAGAAAAACGAATTTAAGGAAAAATATTTACCTTTTAATGAACATGCAGAATCGGATATTGAGATAAAATTTAAATTTTTCGAAACAAGACGTTTCTTGAGAAAAATATCGAAATATAGATATTTTTTATTTCAGTTTTATTTGTGGAAATTTCGGTTGTTTTTTCGGTATTTTAAAGAGCAAACACGAAAATTCTAAATTTTTAGGAAAAAATTTCGAGACAAAGTCGTTTAGCAAATACTCGAAATTCGCCATCTGAGTCAAATTTTATTGAAATTTTGGAAAAGGGACGAATTTTGAGAAAAATGAAATTTCCCGTATTTTCGCTTGGCTGCTTGAATCAGAGGCAGACATGCATACTGATCTACCCCATTCTAAGTCAGAAAATGTTCAATTTTGAAATAAATGTCGAAATTTTGAGAAACAAGTTCAAATTTCCAAAAAGTTGTATTTCAACTGTAGACAGTTACAGTTCCTCGAATTTTTTGTCTTCTGCTTCTTCCTCTTTTGTTAAGACATAGTCTTCTGTTTTCTGTTATACAGGGTCTTTTATAATTGCATGCTGAACCGGCAGGGGGATATTCCTTGGGTAATTTTAAGACAAAATTTTCATATTAACATAGGTCCGGAAACGCTTCATTTTCGATATACAGGGCGGTAAAAATTGAAGAAAAAATCGGTTTTTCTTCAATATTTCTGAGACTGGTTTAGATATTTTTTTGATATTCAGTACACGATATCTGGGTATAAAAGCAAGTATTTTGACAAAAAAACATTTGTTCTGATTCCACCAGTGGCGTTCCCACAAACAGGTCGATACACACTTTTGAAAAAAAAAGTGACGCCAATGCTTTTTTTTTTATTTTCCTAGTCTTTGTTGTGTTTCTATCAAAAATGAGCTCCTGACTTTTTGTCCTATGACGGACGGTTTCCGAATTAAAAAATAAAAATCATTTACTTGCTATGCCGCTCTGGTAGATTAATTTATTAATGAAAATCTAGTAGGCCACTGAGATTTAGTTTTGTGTTTACAACCAAGTGTCAAATTTTTCACTTCAATACTTTATCTGAATGTGAGTGATTGATAAGTATAAGAAAATATGTTTGAGAATGCTGAGTTTGCCGATATTCATTACATGTACGGTCTTGCGGATGGAAATGCATTTGAAGCCAGGAGACTGTATGCAGAGCGTTTTCCGCAAAGAATTGTGCCAGATGCAAGAACTTTTTCAAGCGTTCATAGAAGACTACGCGAGAAGGGATGTTTTAAACCCGATCATCACTTAAAAGGGGCACAAAGAACCGCAAGAACAGAAGAAACTGAAATAGCTGTTCTTAATTCAGTTGAGCAAAATCCCGAAATAAGCACAAGGAAAATTGCTAGTAATTTAAATATCTCCCATATTTTAGTCTGGAGGATACTTCACGATTTTTTGTTATACCCTTACCATATTCAACGGGTTCAGGCCTTACTGCCTCGGGATTTACCATTTCGTATAAATTTCTGCCAATGGTTTATTCAAAAAATTGTTGAAAATCCACTATTTGACAGAGAAGTATTATTTACTGATGAAGCCAGTTTTTCCCGAAATGCAATTAGAAACTTCCACAATAATCACTTTTGGGCTGAAGAGAACCCGCATGCCATGGTCGAAGTCAATCACCAAGAACAATTCTCGGTAAATGTGTGGGCAGGAATTGTTGACGACTATTTAATTCGACCCTATTTTCTGCCAAGAAGATTAAATGGAGAAAATTATCGTCACTTTCTTGAAAATGATTTACCAGTGCTGTTAGAAGATGTCCCCGTTTTAATCCGAAATCGAATGTGGTTTATGCACGATGGTGCCCCTGCGCATTTTAGTGTTTTGGCACGTGCATATTTGGACCAAAATTACAATAATCGCTGGATAGGCAGAGGAGGAACAGAATTATGGCCGCCTAGATCCCCTGACCTGAACAGTCTAGATTATTTTTTATGGGGCTATCTTAAAACCTTAGTTTATAGCACCCCAATCCAAACTGAAGAAGAACTGAAAAATCGCATAACAGATTCCTGCAACACTATAAGAAATACGCCAGGAATTTTTCAACGAGTACGCGAATCTATGAGAAGAAGAGTTGAGACGTGCATACTTGCAGGTGGTGGACATTTTCAACACCTGATATGATTTAATTAATTTCATTGTTAAGATTTCATTAATAAATTAATCTACCATAGCGGCATAGCAAGTAAATGACTTTTATTTTTTAATTCGGAAACCGGCCGTCGTAGGACAAAAAGTCAAGAGCTCATTTTTGATAGAAACGCAACAAAGACTAGGAAAATAATTCTTATTTTGAAAAATAGCATTGGCGTCACATTTTTTTTTTCAAAAGTGTGTATCGACCTGTTTGTGGGAACGCCACTGGTGGAATCAGAACAAATGTTTTTTTGTCAAAATACTTGCTTTTATACCCAGATATCGTGTACTGAATATCAAAAAAATATCTAAACCAGTCTCAGAAATATTGAAGAAAAACCGATTTTTTCTTTAATTTTTACCGCCCTGTATATCGAAAATGAAGCGTTTCCGGACCTATGATAATATGAAAATTTTATCTCAAAACTGTCCAAGGAATATCCCCCTGCCGGTTCAGCATGCAATTATGAAACACCCTGTATAGCCTCTTATGATGCAGATGTCCAACCAAAATTCTTTGTCCTTTTACAAAATTTCCAAAAAATCGTTGTCAAAATTTTCGATATTTTTTATAACAATATTTTTAGTTTTTTTATCAAAAATTGGACCTTATTTCAAGGAAAAAGATAAATCTTGTTAAACGAGTCAAAATTTGCAGAAAATCAAAATTTAAAGAAAAGTTGAAATTTTGGGAATAAACGAATTTTGAGAAATAGTTTAATTTCGAAAAAAAAACAACAATAAATTTTGATATAAAAATTTGAAATTTCGAGAAAGTCGAATTTTGATAAAAGAAGTCGAAATTTAAGAATAAACTTGAAGCTTCAGAAGAAAAAGATAAATTTTGTGAAAAAAAGAAGATTTTGAGAAATAAGTTGAAATTAGGAGAAAATATCGATATCTCAAGGAAAGGACGAATTTTGAAGAAATTGAATTTTGAACTTTGGTTTAACTGTATGAGTTGAGAGAGGGCCCCATCCTGCCCTATTTTAGCTGCGTCTGTGATCAGAACACTTCGACTTTTTCTCGCATTACCTCGCATTTTGGGTTAAAATTGAAAAATAAAAATTGTTACAAAAAACGAAATAAATAAAATGAACACTTTGAGGTCCAGCTGCAAAACTTATGAACAAAAAATTGTAAATTCTAAATTAGTTTTCCAAATTTTGACTAGATATTTTCAACATTATGAACTTACAAATCTTTTAAAAAAAGGTCACTTCAATTTTAAAATTTAATTTGTTCCAGAAATTTGATTTTTTTTCTAAAATTTCAACATTGATCTAAAATTTCAACGTTTTTCTTGAAATTTTTTTGTTGGAACTGGAGAGTAATACGTTAGGGAAAAAAGTCTCAAGTTTAAAATGTACAGTTTGAGAAATTTCCACCATAAACGTAAAATTTATGTATGGAATTTACTTGAACTTCTTGATTTAATAATTTTAGGCAGTTTTGAGACTAAATAATCGACAAGTTTGATTGACACTTTCGTAGTTCCTTCAGGGGCGGATAATAATAATAATAATAATAATAATAATAATAATAATAATAATAATAATAATAATAATAATAATAATAATAATAATAATAATAATAATAATAATAATAATAATAATAATAATAATAATAATAATAATAATAATAATAATAATAATAATAATAATAATAATAAATAATAAACCTGGACAAGTGCAAAATATTAAATATTGAAAAAGGTCATTTAATAAACGGCGATGCTGTACTCTCCAATGGGGAAATTATAAAGGCGATGGAACATGGTGAAACGTACAAATATCTGGGATTTCAGCAAGCGCGCTTATTAGAACAGAAACAGGCAAAGGAAAGGATCAGAAAGCAATTTTTCCAGCGAGTTCAGCTGCTACTTAAAACTCAACTAAACTCAGTAAACCTGATCACAGGAATTAACACATACGCCATCCCAGTTCTTACATATTCTTTTGGAATTATCAAGTGGACGAAAACTGATTTGGAAAACATCGAAAGGCAAACGCGCCGTTTAATGACTAAATTTAAAGACCATCACCCAAAGTCGTCCACGATCAGAATTACTCTCCCTAGAAAGCAAGGAGGTCGAGCCCTTATCGATATGCTTAACCTTCACAACAGCCAGATTAATAAATTAAGAGAATTCTTCTGCAGTAAATCCTTGACAAGTAACCTCCATGCCTCAATTAAATTAGCTGACAAAAACTGCTCCGCTTTGAATCTTGCTGACGAAAGAGGTGATTTGACAGTAATCTCCGATAGTGAAAAACTGCAACAATGGGCAAGTAAAGAACTCCATGGGCGACACTATTACGACGTAAACCAGCCACACATAGATAAGGAAGCGACAAACAGATGGCTCAGTGATGGCAAACTACTACCTGAAACTGAGGGATTCATGATTCCCATACAGGACCAGGTCATAAGCACCAATAATTACAAGAAATTTATTATTAAAGAAAAAAATACCAACTCAGACTTATGCAGAAAATGCCAGCAAAAATCTGAAACAGTCCAGCACATTACATCTGGCTGCTCTCATCTGGCTAATACTGATTATTTACTTAGACATAATCAAGTGTGTAATATCATCCACCAAAAATTGGCCATTAAATACGGATTCCTCAACACGTACACGCCATACTATAAATACGAGCCACAAGCGGTACTTGAAAACGAATCTTTTAAACTTTATTACGACCGAACAATTATCACCGACAGAAGAGTAATGAACAATCGACCGGACATCGTAGTAATGAATAAAAAGAAGAAAAATATACAACTGATCGATGTAACTATTCCAAACAACAACAATTTAATGGAAAAATACCGGGAAAAAAAAGACAAGTAGGCAGAATTAGCACTAGAAATGGGACAAATCTGGCACTCTAATAGAGTAGAAATAATACCAGTAGTGGTGTCGTCAACTGGACTTATTCCTCAAAACCTTCATAAGGGCATAGATACACTAGGACTACATAAGAACACATACATTGATATCCAAAAGGCTGTTATATTGAATACCTGTCGCATTCTAAGAAAGTTTTTAAGCACAAACTAAGATACAGACCTACCCCTGTAGTATTTAAGTATACTTGGGATGGTTAAATGAATACCAGCAAAAGGCTGAGAAACAAGATTAATAATAATAATAATAAGCGAATTCTACAGAGCGCTGACTGAATTTCGTGGCACTGACCCAACGCAAAGGTACTCCATCCCAAAACAGAATAACTCAAGAAGATTAGCAATAGCAACAGCCTCAATAAATAAGGAAATCCTTCCGCAATATCTTTCCAACACATCAAGAGAATTTTCAGACCTGCAGACCATAATATATGTCGCAGCTGTGGCTGTAGTAAGAGCCATTGGAGGCAAAGTTGAATCGCCAAGCCCGCATCACAATCGAACCAAAAAAAGACACACCGCACTGGGAAAAAAGATTTGAAAATGGAATAGAAGGCCTAAGGAAAGACATTGGAAGACTTCATCAATACCTAGAAGGCAAACGCAGCGAGAAGTTACTAAAACACATAAATAGAGTAAAAAGCTCATCAACGAAACACACACGATACGATCCCGATAACACCGAAGCCTTGGAAATGCTCGACACACTAAAACCGCGGCTGTTAGTTAAGGCCCAAAGACTAACGAGATACAGGGAGGCCAGGCAAAGAAAACATCAAAACAAACTATTTAACACCAATGAAAAGTTATACTATCGTAATCTTAACAAACAAAAAATCGAGGAAAACAAAGTGCCCGATGCGAAGACCATAGAAACCTATTGGTCTGGTATATGGTCGAGTCAGAACAAACACAATGAGAAGGCTGCATGGATAAAATGTGAACAAAAATATGTGGCCAACTTGACTCCCATGGACGACTGTGTGATCACAGTAGAACAGCTCGGTAAAGCAATAAATTCAACACATAATTGGAAAGCTCCTGGCTTAGACAAAATTCACAATTTTTGGATTAAACGCTTCTCAGCAACACATGAACTCCTTGCATCTCATTTCAATAACTTTTTAAAAAACCCAGGCCAGATACCACCGTACCTGTCTGCAGGCATCACTTACTTGCTACCAAAAGACAAAAACACCCACGACCCGTCAAAGTACCGCCCGATCACATGTCTGAGCAGTATTTATAAAATTTTCACATCATGTATTTCAGCAAAGATTTACCAGTATTTGGAAAAGAATTTCATATTAGCTGAAGAGCAGAAAGGATGTATTTAAGGGTCACAAGGATGCAAGGAACAACTCATAATTGACAGCGTGGTATCCCAGCAGGCCATCCGGAAACATCGCAATATATACACTGCCTTTATTGATTATAGAAAAGCTTTCGACTCAGTGCCTCACAGCTGGCTTATTCAAGTCCTCCGCATCTATAAAATTGATCCCAGCATAATTGAAACATTGCAACATTTAATGGAAGCATGGCAGACTACCCCACACTTAAATCTTGGCAGCACCAATGTCAAGTGTAACCCCATAAAGATCCGTAGAGGTATATTTCAAGGCGACAGCTTAAGCCCACTATGGTTTTGTCTTGCTTTAAATCCACTGTCGTCCATGCTGAATAGAAGTGATTATGGATTTCCAATCAAAAATGGCAACATTATAAAACACCGCATAACACATCTAATGTACATGGACGATATCAAACTATATGGATCCACTGACAGACAAATACAACAGCTGGTCCATCTCACAGAAACCTTCTCTAGTGATATCCAGATGTCATTTGATCTTGACAAATGCAAGACGCTGAGTATAAATCAGGGAAAGTGCGAACCTAAAAGATATAAAACTGTGGAAGAAACTTACATAGACCCAATGAGTGAACAAGACACTTACAAAGATCTAGGTCTACTGCAATCACAACGAATTAAACATAAAGAAGTTAAAGAAAGAACCATAGCGGAATACATAAAAAGAGTCAGAGCAATACTCCAATCAAAATTAACTGGTAAAAACACCTTTAAAGCTATTAACACATATGCAGTACCAGTGTTAACATATACATTTGGGACAGTTAACTGGACACAAACAGACCTGCAAGGTATTCAGACCAAAACTCGCACTCTCTTAACGAAGCACCGAATCCATCATCCTAGAGCTTCAAGTGATCGAATAATTATACCACGTCAACAAGGAGGACGTGGTCTTATAGACATTCTTCAACTGTGTGACAAACAAATAAGGACTCTGCAGCACTATTTTTATCATAAAAATCATCTGGCCTGCACCAAGCAGTGATAAAGGCTGACGAAGCCTATACGCCCCTAGACCTGAAAAATAATGCACTTGTACACTCTGGCACGCTAGAAGATGATAGCCACAGCAAAATGGTCATTGAACAATGGATCCAGAAAACACTTCACGGACGGCACCCGAGCGATTTGGCCCAGAATCATGTAGACATGAATGAGTCGAACAGCTGGTTAACTCGCGCGGATGTATTTGCTGAAACTGAAGGATTTATGATCGCTATTCAGGATCAAGTAATAAACACCAAAAACTACAGAAAATACATCCTTAAAGAACCCCTAAATGATGACAAATGTAGGAAGTGTAGAGGCACCTGAAACCACCCAGCATATAACCGGAAGTTGTAAAACTCTAGCTGCTATTGAATATCTTACAAGACATGATCAAGTGGCAAAAGTTATCCATCAGAAAATAGCCAATATGTACAAGCTGAAAGAAGATAGCGCACCCTACTATAAATATAATCCAGAGAGTGTCCTGGAAAATGAAAATTATAAAATGTATTGGAACCGCACCGTACTAACGGATAAGACCATACCATGTAACCGACCTGATATCATTCTTACAGCTAAGGCCACGGCTATCACGTACCTAGTAGATATTGCAGTTCCAAACACACATAACCTCCTGAAAACATATACAGAGAAGGCAACCAAATATCAACAGCTAACGAATGAGATTAAATCTATGTGGAAGCAAAATGAGGTTCATATAATACCAAAAATAATATCAACCACAGGAGTAATACCTAAGCAGCTCTTAGCCAGTCTAAGACAACTAGAGTTACCTGGCAGCATATACATCCAACTTCAGAAGGCAGTAATACTCAATACTTGTGCAATAGTCCGGGCGTTTCTAAATCTAAACTCGCAGTAGATGAGCAGTATCTTGTCAATTGACCGATACCTGCAATACAACGTCGTTAAGACAGACAGAACTGATAATAATAATAATAATAATAATGTATAGCAAGAAAGGTTCCTGTAATAATTTGAATTATTAGACAAAGACCTAGCTAAGTTAGGTTAGGTTAGGTTATGATAGGATAGGATAGGTTAGGTTAGGTTAGGTTAGGTTAGTTTAGGTTAGGTTAGGTTAGGTTAGGTTAGGTTAGGTTAGGTTAGGTTAGGTTAAGTTAGGTTAGGTGGGGTTGGGTTAGTTTAAGTTAGGATAGGTTAGGATAGGTTAGGTTAGGTTAGGTTAGGTTAGGTTAGGTTAGGTCAGGTCAGGTCAGGTCAGGTTAGGATAGGTTAGGTTAGGTTAGGTTAGGTAAGGTTAGGTTAGGTTAGGTTAGGTTAGGTTAGGTTAGGTTAGGTTAGGATAGGTGAGGTTAGGTTAGGTTAGGTTAGGTTAGGTTAAGTTAGGTTGGGTTGGGTTAGGTTAGGTTGGGTTAAGTTAGGTTAGGTTAGGTTAGGTTAGGTTGGGTTAGGTTAGGTTAGGTTAGGTTAGGTTAGGTTAGGTTAGGTTAGGTTAGGTTAGGATAGGTGAGGTTAGGTTAGGTTAGGTTAAGTTAGGTTAGGTTGGGTTGGGTTGGGTTAGGTTAGGTTGGGTTAAGTTAGGTTAGGTTAGGTTAGGTTAGGTTAGGTTGGGTTAGGTTAGGTTAGGTTAGGTTAGGTTAGGTTAGGTTAGGTTAGGTTAGGTTAGGTTAGGTTAGGTTAAGTTAGGTTAGGTTAGGTTAAATTAGGTTAAATTAGGTTAGGTTAGCTTAGGTTAGCTTAGGTTAGGTTAAGTTAGAAGAAGTACAGGGTCTTTGGTTATAAATCCACCTCCCAATTATCTTTCGAATTATGATAGATACAAAAAAATTTGAATGAAAATGTTTCTAAATATCTCTTAAATTTTTATTTGTAATAAGTTTGCGATATACAGGGTGCTACGTTTTTTCAGAATCAAAGTCAACTTTTGTTTTTTAAACGGAACACTCCAATTATTTTTTTATTCTTGAATTCTCCCAAAAATTTCACATATGTCTTATAAAACCTACCTATAGCTAAATTTAATTGTTTTCAAAATATTGATAGTTAGAAATAGCCAAAATGAGCTTGATTTGATACTAATAATCAGGTATCTACGAGAAATATAAAATGTAAAAGTTTTCAAGAATTGCCTAAATTTTTGTTTGAAATGATTTATTGATATACCGGGGGTTTTGTTTTTCCAGAATCCAAACTTAATTTGGTTTTTGTTTAAAGTAGAACAGTCTGATTACTTTTTCATTTTTGAATTCCCCTAAAAATATATTTTATACAATATACCCCATATCTAAATTTAACTGCTTTGAAAATATTGATGGTTTTAAATCGTCAATATGATTCTAGGTTCATTTCGATTTAAACTTTAATAAAAAAATGAAGTAACATAAAAAGCTGGCTTATTTCAAAATATATCAATAATAAAATGGGAAAGAGGGGCCCATTTCTTCTATGTTAAACGGTTTCAGAGTTATACTAATAGGTTTTTGTTTTAAGTTTAGAAAATTGTCAGTTTTTTAAGTAACAACATTTTTAAACTGCTGAGTCTAAGAATAAGCTATATATTATGAAATACTTATCAAAGTAGTTCAAATATAACAACATAATTCGGATGTTCTATTTAAAAAACCAAAATTGATTTGTATTCTGGAAAGCTAAACACCCTGTATATAGCAAACATATTTGAAATAAATATTTAAGCGATTTCTATAAACTTTTAAATCTAACATTTCTTATAGATATCTATTATTTACAAAAAATCAAGATCATATTGGCGATCTATAACCATCAATATTTCGGAAACAATTGAATTTAGATATAGCTATGTTACATAAAATATATGTGGAATTTTTAGATATAGCTATGTTACATAAAATATATGTGGAATTTTTGGAAAATTTCGAAAATAAAAAAATAATTGGCTTGTTCCATTTAAAAAACCAAAGTTGACTTTGATTCTGAAAAAACGTAGCACCCTGTATATCGCAAACTTATTTCAAATAAAAATTTAAGAGATATCTAGAAACTTTTTTAGTCAAATTTTTTTGTATCTATCATAATTCGAAAGATAAATGGGGGGTGCATTTATAACCAAAGACCCTGTACAATTGGCCAGGTGCCTCTGCCCCCATCTAGGGGTAAATGGTCTCTTTTTTTTCTAGTCATCAAAAATATTGTCAACACGACATAAAGGCCCTTACCACAGGGCTTCAAACGACATTAATCCGCCCCTGGTTCTTGTCGTACAAATGAATGGCTTTTTTTCTCGAATTTGGGGTAGAGAAAGCTTCATGAATTCCTTGAAAATGATTCGAAACGGGAACGTGTTTATAGAACCCATGAACAACTTAGACTTTAGAAATAAAATAGTGTTTACTATTTGACAAATATATTTGCAGTATATCGCAATGTAGCCACAAATTGGATAACAAATTTATACATGAGAAAATTAAAAGGGCAACCGAAGGAAAAGATATCGTCACTCTAGTACAAAATCAACATATACGTGACTTACTTGTACCGAAGAGGAAACCTATTGAACTGCCGGGAATATGGCCAAAATCAGAGTTCAAAAGACTTCAGCAACAAGCCCATGTAAGTGAGTTTTTTTATCAAAGGAAAATCGTCTTTCAACAGCTTTATTGAATGAACACAACAATTCGAAAGAAGCTTTCAACAAAAAGTTGCGAACGTTTTAACGATTTTTTTATTGTAGGTCATAACCAAAGAAGATAAGCTAGCTATGATAGAAGAAGCAGAACGTAAGAAAAATGCAGCTGTGGAAGCTAGTGAGCAAAGAAAAAAAGACTTAGCAAAAGCACAAGTTGTTCGCCCTGTAGTACTAGGGAGCAAACTGGATACGGTGGGTCGTTACTTGAACACAAAATTTTTGGAACATTAAATTTAATTTTGTTAAATTTGTTTTCGATTTTTTCGACTCAATTTTGAAGTAGAGTTGTTCTGGAAATGAAAATATGTGCAAATATATTCCCAATAATAAAGAACTGTGACCCCGAAAGGGAAGGAATGTTTTAAAAATTTTCTCCTTCCTTCATGGTTGCTGTTTTTTTTTTGTTTAAATACATTGGCATTAAACAACTGTTTTTGAAAAATTAGTCAATAATATTACATAAACAATTAAATCACTTTTAAGCTGTACATGTAATAAAATCGATTGTTTTAGGTTGAATCAGACGCCAAAGCCAAGAACGAATACTTGCTACAAAGATCTCACGAACTCATGAATGAACAAGACGATAGAGTAAAAGCAGCAAATGGATTAATTTTGGCCACAAAATGCAGAGCAATTCGGAATGCCCAGATTATTGAAAAGGAGGTACCTAAACGTTATTTTTCAATTATATCATATAGCTATCACTCGCGACTTCGTCTGCTGATTTAAGTGGTGTTACCGTTGCACTCTTTAAAATACGTGACATTTCTTTTCAAATACGGATTTACCAAAATAAGGAAGAGCCCGTAAAATACGAGTGATCTGGCAATTATCACCGCTGAGAAGCGCCCTATCCTGTTATGACGTTGTCAAACTCTCAGACCCATAGAGAAAGCTTGTCAGACCATTATATTTCCTCCACGGATTATAAAAGTAGGATAGTGCACGAACGTAGAAAACAGTGTCGAAAAAGCGTCTAGAGAGTAGGTAGTACGCACTCGTGATCAGTGGCGGCTCGCGTACAGGCATTGTGGAACTGCCACACGCTCAATTTCGCTTACGAGTTTTTTCTCAAAATTATCCGAAGACTTTTGCCTAAACAATTTTTTGTTAATATTTTAAATTTTCTCTGATTTCTTTTTATAGAAATGTCAAGTTTCTTTTATGAAGTTACGGGATTTTAAAATCTATTTTAATTTTTTTTCTAATTTTTGTAAAAATTTGGAGAAAATAATTAAAATTTTAAAATAAAATCTAAATCCAACCCTTTTTGCATTTTAATATTTCTTTAAAAAAATCAATAACTAATATTCGAGTTTTTACCTGAAATCTCAATTTCAAGTTTTTTGTATAAAAATTTTGAGTTTCTTCTAGATATTTCGATTTATTTAAGAAAATTTTAATTTTTTCTGTAAAGTTTCCAATTTTCCTCAATGTTTTATGAAAATAAATTTTTTATAAATTCCTATTTTTTTGTGAAAATTTTGTTCCTAACAAATTGGAATGGAAATTTGAATCTCTCTAAATTTTTTATGTACCTCTAATTTGCTTTAAAACTGTCAAGTTTTTTACTAGACTTTGATATTTCATAGTTCATTTTATTTTCTAATTTTGATAAAAATATTTAGCAAAAAAACTCTAAAATGTCTATAAAAATGTCTACATTTTAGAAACAACGAAGACATTTAAAAATAAATTAATTTTCAACTCGTTTCGCATTTCGATATTTTTCTAAAATGAAATAACCGAGTCTTGGATTATTTTCGTAAAATTTCAATTTCAACCTTATTGTAAAGATATTTCAAATTTTTTCTGAAATTTCGATTTTCTCTAAGAAATTTTGATTTTTTTCCCATGAAATTTGTGTTTCTCTCTAAACATTTTAAACAAAGGAATTTTTTTAGAATTTCGACTTTTGATAGAGATTTTGTCTTTAAAATATTTTTTCTTGTAAACATTTTGATTTCTCTAATTTGTAGAAATGTTAAAGTTTTTCAGAAATGTTAATGTTTTAAAGTCCTTTTATTTTGCAATTTTGATAAGAAACTCTGAAAATTATTAGATACTAGTTGGCCCTGGCGAACTTCGTGCCACTTCAGAATTAATGAATATTGTGTTAATTCATAAGCCGAATTAAATTTTACATTAAAATATTTAATACGTTCACCCGTTCCTAGGTGAATTCTACGCGAAAAACCTCTAAAAACGGGCCGCAATCAAAACAGATACAGTGCCATCTACTGGAAACTGATTACAACACATTTAAGGTTAGTGTAGGTTGCGGCACACTTCTGTCATGTTCGTGTTATGAATTAGAGATGGCACTGTACACGGATTTTTTATAAAACATGTGAATTTTTTCAATATTTTAATCTTTATTCTGTTATTCAAGGCCGAGGCAAATCCAACAGAGCAAAGAACCTTAAAATCCGTTCAGCTGTTCTGGACTTATAAATTTTGTAACTAACACGACTTTGTTTTATGTATATAGATAAATTTGGAGAAAATAAACTCCAAATTTGCATCAAAATAAGAAAACTTTGAGTAAAATATTGAAACTTCAAGAAAAAATGAACCCTGTAGATTTCTCTAAAAAAATTACTACTACTGTAGGACCAAAGAAAATTCTGAATCGAAATTTCCAATTTTTCTAAAAATGTTAAATTTGTTCTAAAAAGAAGAAACAGACAACATTTCTAGGAAAAGTTGAAATTTCTTATTTGTATACAAAATTTTTGAAATCAAGAACAATTTAGGAATAAAAGAAACAATTTAAAAAAAAATTAGTTGTCAAAAAAATTTTTAAAATTTCGACTTTTAAAAGTAGGGGTTTTCGCGAAAAAGAGTCAACATTTCAAGAAAAGTCTCAAAATTTAGAAAATAAAAACAATCAAAATGTTGCAAAAAAATTCATCAACAATGTAATGCTTGAAGTCAATGTTTTGAGATTTAAATTTAAATTTTGACAATTTATTTGTACATAAACTGCAAGTTTTTTTTCAAAATTTGTTCAGTTTCTCTCTGAAGATGACAGCTTGGCTATCGAAACGCGTTAGAGCAACCTTTGTTGTATTTTGTAATCTTTATTGGTTTCAGGGGGCAAGTTCTGTATTTCTATTTTTGAAGATAACCAAGGACCAGTCCGTTCCACCAAACAAAAATTTGTTTTAAAGCTTCGTAGAATTTTAAAAATCAAAATTTTTGTTACTAGGAGTAATATTTATTTTAATATGGTAATAAATAAATAATGAATATAATAGTAATACCAAAAAGTTTAAATTTAAAAAGAAAAAATTACAAGTTATAAAAAATAAAGCCAAAGTTATCAGAAAAGCCGAAATTTGGAAAAAAAGTGAAATTTTTAAATAAAAATAAGGATTTTGAAAAAGTTAATATTTTTAAAAAATTAACTTTTAAAATAGTCGACATTTCAAATAATTTTAAATAATTTTGGAAAAATATCGACATTTAAAATAAATTGCAGAATTTTTAGTTAACTTTTCAAAGAAGATGAATTTTGAATATTGGAGAAAATTCAAAATAATCAAAAAATTCGTAATTATCAAAAAGGTTGAAATTTTGAAGAGGTAAGATTATGGAAAAAGTCGAAATTTTGAGTTGTTCAAATTTAAAATGAAAACTCATTTTTTAAAAGTTGAAGATTTAATTGAAAATGTTCATAAAAAATTAAAAATAATATTTTGCAAAAAGTTCGAACTTTAAAAAAAAGTCAAGTTTTTATAAAGAGTCGAAATTTTGAAAAAAAAGTCGACGTTTTGAAATGGAGTCGAAATTTTTAGAAAAATTCGAAATGTTACGAATTGGTCAAAAATTTCAAAATGAGTTTTCAAGAAATGTCTCACTTAAAAGAAAAATTAAAATTTTTAAATAAAAGAATGACAGTTGCAAAGAATGTCGAAATTTTGAAAATAGTTGAAATTAAAAAATTTAAGTGTTTTAAAAATTTTTAATTTTGAAAAATGGCTAAAATTTAGAAAAATTCGAACATTTGAAAAACCCAAATTTTCAATAAAGTGGGAATTAAAAAATAAGTCGAAAATTTTTGAAAAGTGCAGATTTAAGAGAATGTTAAAATTTTCAAAAAAAGTCGAAATTTTTTGACACTGATCTCTCTAAATTTTGAGAAATATGCAAAATGTATAAGAAATTTAAGGATAATGCAAACATTTTTCAAAAACTTTCAAATTTCCAAAAGAAGTTAAAAGTTTGAAAATGAAGGAATTTTTAAACAAATAGGTCGAAATTGTGTAGTCCAAATTAAGAAAAAATATCAAAACTTTAAATAGATTTGAGAATTATTATCAAGTTTTTAAAATAATTCAAAATTTTAAAAAAGTTTAAATTTTGAATAATTGGGAAATTTTCACTCAAATTATCAATAAAAACCAAAATTTTCGAAGCCGGAATATTGAAAACAAGTCAAAAATTATCAGATAGATCGAGGTTTTCAAAAGTCGAAATACTAAGAAGTTAAAAATTTAAATTTTTGGTACTTAAAATTTTGAACCAAGATTGAAATTTTATGAAATTTCTCCATTTCAAAAAATGAAACTGCAAAAATAGTCGAAATTTTGAAAATGGTCGACATTTAAAAAACGTCGAAATTATTAGGAATCGAAATTTTTAGTAAAAATATTATAATTTTCCAAAAAAAAATGGTAACACTTTGAAAAAGGTCGAAAGTTTAAAAAGTCAAAAAACCAGTTCAAGAAAAGTCAAAATAATCCAAATTTTCAGAAAAAGTAAAGATTTTTAAAGGGTGAAAATTTTGAAAAAATGTACTTTATTTTCAAAAAAAATTAAAAAAAACAAAACACCGAAAAGTTTAAATATTTTTGAAAAAGGAAATACTTTTAAAAGTGTATATACAAATTTTCGGAAAAGTCAATACTTAAAAATAAAATAAAGTTGAAATTACAACAAAAGAGTCTAAATTTTGGAATACAATCGAGATTTGGAAAAAATGTGTGTGTGTGTATGTGTGTGTGTGTGTGTGTGTGTGTGTGTGTGTGTGTGTGTGTGTGTGTGTGTGTGTGTGTGTGTGTGTGTGTGTGTGTGTGTGTGTGTGTGTGTGTGTGTGTGTGTGTGTGTGTGTGTGTGTGTGTGTGTGTGTGTGTGTGTGTGTGTGTGTGTGTGTGTGTGTGTGTGTGTGTGTGTGTGTGTGTGTGTGTGTGTGTGTGTGTGTGTGTGTGTGTGTGTGTGTGTGTGTGTGTGTGTGTGTGTGTGTGTGTGTGTGTGTGTGTGTGTGTGTGTGTGTGTGTGTGTGTGTGTGTGTGTGTGTGTGTGTGTGTGTGTGTGTGTGTGTGTGTGTGTGTGTGTGTGTGTGTGTGTGTGTGTGTGTGTGTGTGTGTGTGTGTGTGTGTGTGTGTGTGTGTGTGTGTGTGTGTGTGTGTGTGTGTGTGTGTGTGTGTGTGTGTGTGTGTGTGTGTGTGTGTGTGTGTGTGTGTGTGTGTGTGTGTGTGTGTGTGTGTGTGTGTGTGTGTGTGTGTGTGTGTGCGTGTGCGTGTGCGTGTGCGTGTGCGTGTGCGTGTGCGTGTGCGTGTGCGTGTGCGTGTGCGTGTGCGTGTGCGTGTGGTCCGTTTTTGAAAAAAATGTTTTTTCGGTTTTCCGTCTTTACTAAGCCTCCCGAATATATGGTTAAAATTAATGTCATTATGACTGAATCACCCTGTAGATTTATCATATAGTATCTAATAAACATAAAAAAATGTATCGATATCCTTATACTGTAATTTCTAATGTCAATTTTTCCTCTATTTTAATACAAGCATCGAAAGACGAAACAGATGAGGTAAAATATGAAATCTGTATTTGCTTTATGCACTAATATTATGCCAATTTAAATTCAATCATATCATTCAGTTCAGTGGGCAATTTATAATAAAATTAGTTTTTTAGCTAATCCATAAACAACTGCAAGAAGAAGAACGTAGATTAGATGATATGATGGAACAAAGTCGACAAAAGAAAATTCACGACGAAGAGCAGAAGCACCTACTGGAAGAACAGAAGAAACAAAGGTGGGTACGCATTTGAGTATAACAATTTTTTTCTATAAAGGACAACTCTATAACCCACATAGCAAACCATGGATATGGATATGCAACTAATATTCATTTGTGAATAAATACATATTAGATCCATATCCATATTATACTCACATCCATGGCTTTGCTAGCTGGGAAGTTAAAGAAAGTCAAATGCATCTTTTATTAACAATTACAATGATATTGGTAGGTACATAACGGAAATTAAGCAACAAATTAGGGATAACGATATTGAAAAATTGTTGGAAGCCGAAAGGATAGAAGAAGAAAGCAAATTAATTAATAAGGCACTGATTGCTTTGCAAGAGGAGGAAGCTGCCAAATTGGCAGAGAAGAAAGTAATTCAACAAAAAATGAGGGAAGACATTTTACAATCCAACAAAGACTTGGAACGCTACAAGTTGATTCAACAAGAGGAGCAGAGAATAGCTGACCTAAGGGTAAGAAAACCAACATTTTATAAAGTTTTTGCTTTATGTGGTTTCCAAAAATAAACTTAAATTTGGTCAGATTAACCAACCAACCACTTGCTGTGTAAAATGCTTTTGTTTTCATTTATATTTTATTGGTTTTCCTTCCCCAGTTCCTTCCACAATTCGTTGTAATAATATTTACTATCAATGCTGCAAAGGCATATTAGGATTACCCTCCGCGAGTGGATTGTATTTCAAAAAAAGGATTTTTTAGGTACAAGAGTTTATGAGACGAAAGGCTGAAAGGGAAGCTGCGCACGAAGAAGAGCTTGCTAAGGCCAAAGCTGCAAAAGAAAAAGAAATAGCGAGGCTAAGACAACAACAAGAAAAAGCTGCAGATAGACAAGCTATGTTAGACGAAATGAACGCACGAAGGATACAAGAAGAAGTACGTATGTTCACTATTTCTATTTCTCAAAATCTGAACTGGTTCCAACCTCTTGGTGCATGCATTTCCTCGGCCACAATGTACTTTACATTTTACAAATTTTCTCTCTTAAGCCTTTTACTAGACTTTAAACTTGTTACCCCTAAGTGTTGTCCTTTTTTTTTGTTAAATTTTACCCGTAAGCAAGTTTTTTCCTAAAATTTCGAACTTTTAGATTAGCGATTTAGATTTTTTTTTTGAACTGCAGACTTAGGTTTTAAGTTTCGAATTTAATTTATTTAACAGATGTAATTTGGTTTCAGCTTCAAGTTTGGAATCGTTTTTTCTTGAATATTTCGATTTTCACTCAAAATTTTGAGTTCCAACTGTCAATTTTTCTCCAACATTTCGTATTCAAACTAAAATCTCGACTTAAATTTACCGTAAGTGGGGATTTTTGACTACTGTCTCAAAATATATTACAATATCAAAATTTATGACAATCTCAAAATTTTCCAATATTTCGCCTAGAAACTTGAAATATTGATTTTTTCTAAAAAATTTGGCTTTTTAGTTCCAAACTTTTGTCTACAATCCCAATTTCAAAATTTTAGGTTTTTTTTTCGAAATTTTGAGGTTAACTCAAAATTCCGTTCATCAGTTATCAATTTCTTTCAGTCCAAGATCGAAATTTTAACTTCAATTTGAAATCTCGACTTTTTTTCTTAAAAATTTCCATCTTTCTTTCTAAATTTTGAATTTACACTCGAAACCTCGAGATTATTAAATTAGGTTAGGTTAATTTGAAATTTAGAAATTTTTTTAATATTTCGATTTTAACCTAGAAGTGCGAGGTTAAATTTACACATTTTTCTTTCAATATTTTGCCTAGAAACTTAAAACATTGACTTTCTCTAGAAATTTTAGCTTTTTTCCAAAATTTTGACTACAAGCTCAACATTTGTTAATCTCAAAATTTTACGTTTGGTTTCGAAATTTGAAGTTGAATTCAAAATTCCTTTAAGCAGTTACAAGTTTTTACACCTCGAGGTTGAAATTTTGACTTCATCTTGAAATTCTGAATATTTTCCTTGAAGATTTCCACTTTTGTTTCGAATTTCCATTCCAAACGTCCAGATTTAATACATTCCAAGTTTTTGCATAAAATACTGAAAGTTACACATTTTTTCTCAATATTTCGCCTAGAAACTTGGAATATCGATTGTTTTTAGAAATTTCAGCTCTTTGTCTTCCAAAATTTTGACTATAATCTCAAAATTTGTTACAATCTCAAAATTTTCCAATATTTCGCCTAGAAACTTGAAATTTTGATTTTTTTCTAAAAAATTTGGCTTTTTCGTTCCAAAATTTTGTGTACAATCCCAACATTTACTACAAGCTCAAAATTTTAGGTTTGTTTTTTCGAAATTCTGGGGTTAACTCAAAATTCCTTTTATCAGTGACCAGTTTTTTTCAGTCCAAGTTCGAAATTTTAACTTCAACTCGAAATCTCGACTTTTTTCCTTAAAAATTTCCACCTTTCTTTCTAAATTTTAAATTTAGACTCGAAACCTCGAGATTTATTAAATTGCAAACCTTTTTCAGTTTAAGGTCGAAGTTGCGGCTTTAATTTGAAATTTAGAAATTTTTTGAATATTTCGAATTTAACCTAAAATTCGGAGTTTAAACTTACACATTTTTTTTTCAATATTTTGCCTAGAAACTTAAAACATTGATTTTTTCTAGAAATTTTAGCCTTTTTCCAAAATATTGACTACAACCTCAACATTTGTTAATCTCAAAATTTTACGTTTGTTTTCGAAATTTGGGGTTGAATTCAAAATTCCTTTAAGCAGTTACAAGTTTTTTCAGTTCGAGGTCGAACTTTTGACTTCAATCTTGAAATTTCGAATATTTTCCTTGAAAATTTCCACTTTTCTTTCGAATTTACATTCCAAACGTCCAGATTTAATACATTCCAAGTTTTTACATAAAATACTGAAAGTTACACATTTCTTCTCAATATTTCGCCTAGAAACTTGAAATATCGATTGTTTTTAGAAATTTCAGCTCTTTGTCTTCCAAAATTTTGACTTTAATTTCAAAATTTGTTACAATCTCAAAATTTTCCAATATTTAGCCTAGAAACTTGAAATTTCGATTTTTTTTCTAAAAAATTTGTCTTTTTCGTTCCAAAATTTTGTCTACAATTCCAACATTTACTACAAGCTCAAAATTTTAGGTTTGTTTTTTTGAAATTCTGGGGTTAACTCAAAATTACTTTTATCAGTGACCAGTTTTTTTTAGTCCAAGTTCGAAATTTTAACTTCAACTCGAAATCTCGTCTTTTTTCCTTAAAAATTTTCACCTTTCTTTCTAAATTTTGAATATACACTCGAAACCTCGAGATTTATTAAATTGCAAACTTTTTTCAGTTTAAGGTCGAACTTGCGGCTTTAATTTGAAATTTAGAAATTTTTTGAATATTTCGAATTTAACCTAAAATTCGGAGTTTAAACTTACACATTTTTTTTCAATATTTTGTATAGAAACTTAAAACATTGATTTTTTCTAGAAATTTTAGCTTTTTTTTCAAAATTTTGACTACAACCTCGACATTTGTTAATCTCAAAATTTTACGTTTGTTTTCGAAATTTGGGGTTGAATTCAAAATTCCTTTAAGCAGTTATAAGTTTTTTTCAGCTCGAGGTCGAAATCTTGACTTCATCTTGAAATTTCGAATATTTTCCTTGAAAATTTCCACTTTTCTTTCGAATTTACATTCCAAACGTCCAGATTTAATACATTCCAAGTTGTTACATAAAATACTGAAAGTTACACATTTCTTCTCAATATTTCGCCTAGAAACTTAAAATATCGATTGTTTTTAGAAATTTCAGCTCTTTGTCTTCCAAAATTTTGACCACAATTTCAAAATTTATTACAATCTTAAAATTTTCCAATATTTCGATTAGAAACTTAAAATATTGTTTTTTTTTCTAAAAAATTTGGCTTTTTTGTTCCAAAATTTTGTGTACAATCCCAACATTTACTACAAGCTCAAAATTTTAAGTTTGGTTTTTCGAAATTCTGGGGTTAACTTAAAATTCCTTTCATCAGTTACCAATTTTTTTCACTCCAAGTTCGAAATTTCAACTTCAACTCGAAATCTCGCTTTTTTTCCTTAAAAATTTCCACCTTTCTTTCTAAATTTTGAATTTACACTCGAAACCTCGAGCAAGTTTTTTTCAGTTTAAGGTCGAACTTGCGGCTTTAATTTGAAATTTAGAAATTTTTTGAATGTTCGATTTTAACCTAAAATTCTGAGTTTAAACTTGCACATTTTTTTTCAATATTTTACCTAGAAATTTTAAACATTGACTTATTTTAGAAATTTTAGCTTTTTTTCCAAAATTTTCATACAACCTCAAAATTTGTTAATATCAAAATTTTGCATTGTTTTCGAAATTTGGGGTTGAATTCAAAATTCTTTTAACCAGTTACGAGTTTTTTCAGTTCGAGGTAGAAATTTTGACCTCACCTTGAAATTTCGAATATTTTCCTTGAAAATTTGCACTTTTCTTTCGAATTTACACTCCAAAGGTCCAGATGTAATAAATTTCAAGTTTTTACATAAAATTCTGAAAGTTACACTATTTTTCTTAATATTTCGCCTAGAAACTTGAAATATCAATTGTTTTTAGAAATTTGTTTGTCTATTTTGTCTTTGTCTTCCAAAATTTTGACTACAATACCAACATTTACTACAATTTCAAAATTTTGAGTTTATCCTTGAAATTTTGGGATTAAACTCAAAATTCCCTTAATCAATCACGAGTCTTTCCAATTTAAGGTCTGAATTTTGACTTTAACTTGAAATTTCGAATTTTTAACTTGACGTTTCCAATTTTCTTTCTAAATTTAGAATTTACACTCGATAGGTTTCGATTTTTTAAGCTACAAGTGTTTTCGAAAATTCGAATTTTGTTTTCAAAATTTTGAGTATTACCCAAATTTTGATTTTCAGTCACAACTTCAAGTTTAAACTCACAATTTTTATATTTTTCTTAGCGTGTCGCTTGAAAGTTGCGCAGATTTTTCTAGAGATTTAGTTGGTGTTTAAAATGTTTTTTGATACAGTCCTAACTTTTTAAGTTTGTTCTCGAAATTTTATAATAAACTTGAATTTTCTTTGGTAAACTGTTAGTTTTTTTTTTCAGTTGAAAATCGAAATCGTAACTTCACTTGAATTTTTTTATTAAAAATTTCGTTTTTTTTTTAACAAATTTCAAATTCGAATTAGAAAGTTTGAGATTTTTGGAACTCCGGGTTTTTCAAGTAATTCCTAGTTTAATTATTAAAATTTTTAAATTTTAAATTTCAATTTTCACTCAGAATTCTGATTTCAGTTTTACAGCTTTTACTGCTTCCCCAATTGTGCCCGCAACTTAAAACCACGTCTTATTTCAGGAATTTTAAGATTTTTGCTTTTAAAATTTTGCAGATCTCAAAAGCTAACTTCTTCTCGAAATTTGATGATTAAAGTCAAAGTCTTTTTTTTAGTTTTAAGGTAACATTTTCGGAAATGACTAATAAAATTCAACTTTTAAGTAGAAATGTTACGAAAATCGAAATTTCTAGCAACTTATAATTTGTTAAATAAAAATGTTTTAAAATCTTAAGCTTTAAATCGAAATTGTTGCAACATTGAAAAAAATTTCAAGTTTACATTTCAAATTTTGAGAGGAACTGTTGATAAAAAGTAGAAATTTGTGAATTAAAAGTTTGTCGAAAGCACTTATTTTGTGGTCGAAAGTATACATAATTAATTTTATTTTGGCCACACCTTGTTTTTTTTCAGGTGGAGAAAGCTTGGCGTGAAAAGGAAAGAGCCGCTGCTCTTAAGAGGAAAGAAGAAATAGATCATCTGAAAGCATCTAGGGCGCAACAAATTGAAGACATAATGAGGGCGCAAGCCATCCAACTATCGAGAGATGAAAGCGACTTCTATAAAGTAAGTTTTTGTTATCGCTTTAATTTTGAAATTTAAATTGTTTTTTAGTTGTACCCAATGTTTTTATAACGTGGAGATTTTCAAAATGTTGCTTCTACTACTAAACGTTTCGACTTTAGCGTTAATTTATAAACCGAGTTTAAATTCAAAATCTTTAAGGAATTTAGAAATTTCAATGTTCGATATTTTTCTGAGGGCACCAGATTTTAAATTAGAATTGCTAAAATTGTTAAGTTTTCGCCCGAAGTTTAAAGTTTTTTGTCGAAATTATGAGTGTGTGAGGTAAAATTCGAAAGTTCGCTAATCACAGCCAACGGCCTCTCTTCTTAGGTACTGGAACTATTGCCATAAACGTAGGCATCTGTTTTGCCGATTTCAGTAATATTACGTTACTGCCTTGCAATTTGAACTGATAATTAATTTAAAATTTAATTTAAATATGGAATTGTCTCGAAATTTCCATTCAGTTGCATTTGCAGGTATTTAGTCAAGTTAGCTGTTAAAGCTGTGGGTAATAGCTAGTAAAAAATACAGTTTTCCTTTCGTTTTTTCAACATTTTTAATAAGAATTGCTAAAATTGTTAAACATGTTAAGTTTTCGTCCGAAGTTTAAAGTTTTTTGTCGAAATTAGGAGTGTGTGAGGTAAATTTCGAAATTTCACTAATCACAGACAGCGGCCTCTCTTCTTAGGTACTGGAACTATTACCATAAACGTAGGCATCTGTTTTGCCGATCTCAGTAATATTACGTTGCTGCCTTGTAATTTGAACTGAAAATTAATTTGGAATTTAATTTAAAAATAGAATTGTTTCGAAATTTCCATTCAGTTGCATTTGCAGGTTTTTAGTCAAGTTAGCTGACAAAGTTGCGGGTACTAAGTAGTAGAAAATACAGTTTTCCTTTCGTTTTTTCAAAATCTAAAATCAGAATTTCTAAGATTTTTAAACATGTTAAGTTTTATTTCGAAATTTAAAGTTTTTTATCGAAATTAGAAGTGTGTCAGACAAAATTCTAAATTTCGTTAGTCGGAGACAGCGATCTCTCTTCTTAGGTACTGGAACTGTAACCATAAACGTAGGCATCCCTTTTGCAAATCTCAGTAATATTACGTTGCTGCCTTGCAATTTGAACTGAAAATTAATTTGAAATTTAATTTAAATATAGAATTGTTTCGAAATTTCCATTCAGTTGCATTTACAGGTATTTAGTCAAGTTAGCTGACAAAGCTGCAGGTAAAAGCTAGTAAAAAATACAGTTTTTCTTTCGTTTTTTCAAAATCTAAAGTTAGAATTTCTAAAATTTGTATACATGTTAAGTTTTATTTCGAAATTTAAAGTTTTTTGTCAAAATTAGAAGTGTGTGGGACAAAATTCGAAAGTTCGTCAATCACAGACAGCGGCCTCTCTTCTTAGGTACTGGAACTATAACCATAAACGTAGGCATCTGTTTTGCCGATTTCAGTAATATTACGTTGCTGCCTTGCAATTTGAACTGAAAATTAATTTGAAATTTAATTTAAATATAGAATTATTTCGAAATTTCCATTCAGTTGCATTTGCAGATCTTAAGTCAAGTTAGCTGACAAAGCTGCGGGTACTAAGTAGTAGAAAATAGAGTTTTCCTTTCGTTTTTTCAAAATCTAAAAACAGAATTTCTAAAATTTTTACACATGTTAAGTTTTCTTTTGAAATTTAAAGTTTTTTATCGAAATTAGAAGGGTGTGAAACAAAATTCGAAATTTCGTCAGTCACAGACAGCGGCCTCTCCTCTTAGGTACTGGAACTATAACCATAAACATAGGCATCTGTTTGGCCGATTTTAGTAATATTACATTACTGCCATACAATTTGAACTGAAAATTAATTTGGAATTTAATTTAAATATAGAATTGTTACGAAATTTCCATTCAGTTGCATTTGCAGGTTTTTGTTCAAGTTAGCTGACAAAGCTGCAGGTACTAAGTAGTAGAAAATTCAGTTTTCCTTTCGTTTTTTCAAATCTAAAATCAGAATTTCTAAGATTTTTAAACATGTTAAGTTTTATTTCGAAATTTAAAGTTTTTTTATCGAAATTAGAAGTGTGTGAGACAAAATTCGAAATTTTGTTAGTCGGAGACAGCGGTCTCTCTTGTTAGGTACTGAAACTGTAACCATAAACGTAGGGCATCTGTTTTGTCGATCTCAGTAATATTACGTTGCTGCCTTGCAATTTGAACTGAAAATTAATTTGAGATTTAATTTAAATATAGAATTGTTTCGAAATTTCCATTCAGTTGCATTTGCAGGTATTTAGTCAAGTTAGCTGACAAAGCTGCGAGTAATAGCTAGTAGAAAATACATTTTGCTTTCGTTTTTCCAAATTTTAAATAAAAATTGCTAAAATTGTTAAACATGTTACGTTTTCGTCCGAAGTTTACAGTTTTTTGTCGAAATTAGGAGTGTATGAGGTAAAATTCGAAATTTCGCTAGTCACAGACAGCGGCCTCTCTTCTTAGGTACTGAAACTGTAACCATAAACGTAGGGCATCTGTTTTGTCGATCTCAGTAATATTACGTTGCTGCTTTACAATTTGAACTGAAAATTAATTTCAAATTTAATTTAAATATAGAATTGTTTCGAAATTTCCATTCAGTTGCATTTACAGGTATTTATTCAAGTTTGCTGACAAAATTGCGAGTAGCAGCTAGTAGGATGTAGTTTTCCTTTAATTTTTTCAAAAATGTTCAATTAAGGTATCCTTGTTTTGTTACAGATTGTTAAAGTGCAGCAGGAGCTATTTAACAAAGAGAATGAAAAGGAGCGCAAAAAGAGAGAAGCTAATCTTTGTCATAGAAGAGACCTTTTGAAGCAGATAAATGAAAAAGAAAGGGAAAGAATAATGGAGCAAAAGGAGAAGTTCGAAGATGGCAATGCATCTAGGCTACAAGCTGAAATAAGAGACAAAGAGATTCATGATTATTTAATTCAAAAAATGCAGAAATTAAGGTCAGAATTACTAATAATTTGAGTTTATTGACTACGAGTGATCCACATGAACTTTGTATCTGTACTTAACTTATTTTTCATAGATTTTGTGCATAAAAAGCTTTATTTTGTTATGAAAACGATCTTCAGTTGATGACCAAAATGATCGATTTTTTTCTGCAATGTTAATGCTTATTCCTTGCTTTGTTCAAAAAGTCTGCAAATATATGAATAATAAAATAAAATGTCACAAAAAAAATATAAAAATAAAATTGAATGTCACAAAGTACTCGACGAAAAAACTTTGATTCGTGTTTTCATAACGTTGACACAAAATTTGTTTCAAAATTTTTGCCATTGTTTTGTAAAAAAAGGTAATAAATAGGTTGTAGACAATTTAATTTTTACAAAAAATTCGTACAAAATTTTATAACTCAAGGAAAATTGCTGTTTATAAAAAATGATTTAATTTTAAATATTCATATCGTAAGAAATTTTTTGAAAAATTTCAACGATCTATCGATTTTTTAGTTGATGCATGGGTTGTATCTATGATCTGATCTAACAATAAGAGTTACTGCTTGCAACTTGGGGTACTATAACGATTCAAAGGGTTTTCTCTTATTATTATTCGACTTAATTAAGTGTTTTATTTTCAGGCAAAACAACGTCCCAGATGAGCTCGTCAAGGATATAGAAAGACAACTTAAAATAAAAAAATAGCTGCTAAATAAAATATTATATGAACGAATTTGCGACATTAAAATATGAAGTATAGACATAATTTATTTTATTTGTCTACTAATTTATACAGTTTTAATGTTACACTTGGTTGTAAAACTTATTTTATTAAATAAATATCTAATATTTTCCAAACTGTGCACTTTAACACCAAAAGAAAATTAAATAACATCATTTTCAATAAGAATTCCACTGTGGTAGAGGATTCCCAAGCTTTTCCTGCATTGAAACAGTTCGTTGACACTTCAAATTAAAATATTAAATCAATATTTTGAAAAATGCAATCAAATCCTTTGGAAATAACCAAATTTTTAGTTTAATAACATTTAAAGAATTTTGGAGAAAAAAAGTTACAATTCCCAGAATTTTGAGCAAAAAATTTTAATAAACAAATCCAAATTCTGGAAATCCTACCTCAAAATTTCGATTTCCCAAAATTTCGACTTTTTTCCCAGAAATTTCGATTTTTTCCCAAAATTTCGACTTTTGTCTTGAAATATCCACTGTCGTCCCTAAATTCAATATTTCCTAGAAATGTTTAAAGTGTTGAGAAAAATTTTAGCTTCGACTTAAAATTTGTTCACTAAATTTCATCTTTAGTTCAAAATTTAGATATTTTTCGAAAAATTTCGACTCTAATATTAAAATTTTGGGTATTTCGCCTGTAAATTAGAAATGTTCGCCTTTTTATCAACATTTTGCCTTAAGACTGCTTTCTTATATAAACTTGGAGTTTTTTTTTTGAGGTCAGGTTAGTTTGAGACCACGTGGTTTCAAGGTAGGGTAAGCTAAAGGTCATTTGGGTTCAAGGCTAGCTTATGATCACTGAGTTAAAGGCCACATGCAGTCAAGGTCGCAATAGGCCAGTCGCGTGAGCTCAAGGTTACCTTAATTCAGGATTAGATTAGCGTGTGATCAAGGTCACATTAGCTTCAAGCAACATGGGTTCAAGGTTGCGTAAACTCAAGGTCATTTGGGTTCAAGACTAACTTATGGTCACTGAGTTCAAGGCCACGTGCGGTCAAGATGGCATTAAACCAGAGTCGCGTGAGCTCAAGGTCACCTTCATTCAGGAAGGCCTAAACTCAAGGTCATTTGGGTTCAAGGCTAGTTCATGGTCACTGAATTCAAGGCCACGTGCGGTCAAAATCGCATTAAACCAGAGTCGTATGAGCTCAAGGTTACCTGAATTCTGGATTAGATTAGCGTGTGATCAAGGTCTCATTAGCTCGAGGCAATGTGGGTTCAAGGTAGCGTAAACTCAGGGTCATTTGTGTTTAAGACTTGCTTATGGCCACTGAGTTTAAGATCACGTTAACTGAAGGCCACGTGCGGTTAAGGTTGCATTAGGCCAGAGTCGTGTGAGCTCAAGGTCACCTCCGTTCAGGATTAGGTTAGTGCGTGTTCAATGCTACGTTAGCTCGAGGGCATGTGGGTTTAAGGTAGCGTAACCTCAAGATCATATGGGTTCAAGACTAGTTTAAGGTCACCGAGTTCAAGGTCACGTTAGTTCAAGGCCGCGTGCGGTCAAGGTCGCATTGGGCGAGTCACATGAGCTGAGATAGAAGATAGAAGCTCATATAAATCTAAAGACACGTTATCTCAAGGTCATGTGCAGTCGAGGCCACATGGGTTCAAGCTAACGTAAAATCAAGGTCGTTTGGGTTCAAGACCAGATTAAGGTTACTGAGTTCAAATCCGATCTATCTCAAAATCACGCGAGTTCAACGTAATCTGATCTCAGTGTCACGCGCGCTGAAGATTACATGAACTCAAGGATATCAGAGTGACGTGGGTTAAAGCTCTCGTAAATTTAAAGCCACGTTATCTCAAGGTCACGTGCAGTCAAGGTCGCACTAGCAAAGAAGTGAGCTTAAAGTCATCTACGTTCATGATCACGCAAGCTTAAGATTGCGTGTGTTCAAGGTTATATTAGCTCGAGATCATGTGAGTTTAAGGTCGCGTAAACTCAAAATCACTAAATTCAGGATTAGATTAGCGTATGTTGAAGGTCACGTTAAATGTAGACCACGTGGTTTCAAGGTAGCGCAAACTCGAGGTCATTTGAGTTCAAGACTAGATTAAGGTTACTGAGTCCAACGTCAATCTGATATCAAAATCATGCGAGTTTAATGTAACCTGATCTCGAGGTAACGCGAGCTCAAGGTCATGCGCGCTGAAGATTAGATGAACTCAAGGATATCAGAGTGACGTGGGTTAAAGCTCACGTAAGTCTAAAACCACGTTATCTCAAGGTCATGTGGGTTTAAGGTAGCGTAAACTCAAGGTCATCTGGGTTTAAGACTAGATTAAGGTTACAAAGTTCAACGTCGATCTATCTTAAAATCAGGCGAGTTCAACGTAATCTGATCTCAAGGTCACGCGCGCTGGAAGATTACTTGAACTCAAGGATATCAGAGTAACGTGAGTTAAAGCTCACGTAAATTTAAAGCCACGTTATCTCAAGGTTATGTGCAGTCAAGGTCGCGCTAGCAATGAGTTACGTGAGCGCAAGGTCATCTACGTTCATGATTACGCAGGCTTAAGATTGCGTGTGTTCAAGGTTACATTAGCTCGACGCTATGTGAGTTCAAAGTTGCGTAAACTCAAAATCACTGAATTCAGAATTAGATTACCGTGTGTTCAAGGTGACGTTGAGGGGAGGCCACGTGGGTTCAAGGTAGCGTAAACTCAAGGTCATTTGGGTTCAAGACTAGATTAAGGTTACCGAGTTTAACGTCGATCTGATCTCAAAATCACGCGAGTTCAACGTAACCTGATCTCAAGGTAACGTGAGCTCAAGGTCACGCGCGCTGAAGATTACATGAACTCAAGGATATCACAGTAACGTGGGTTAAAGCTCACGTAAATTTAAAGCCACGTTATCTCAAGGTCATGTACAGTCAAGGTCGCACTAGCAAAGAGGTGAGCTCAAGGTCACCTGCGTTCATGATCACGCAAGCTTAAGATTGCGTGTGTTCTAGATTACATTAGCTCGAGTTCATGTGAGTTCAAGGTCGTGTAAACTCAAAATCACTTTAATTGAAGGTTATATTAACTCAAGGTTATGTGAATTTATGCCGCGTGAGCTCTAGGTTATGTGAGCTCAACGTCGTATGAGGTCAATGTCGCGTGAGCTTCAGGTCACATGAGTGCAAGGTCGCGTGAGCTTAAGGTCGCATGAGCTCAAGGCCGCGTGAGCTCAAGGCATATGAACTCGGATGTCACATCAATTCAAAGTCTTATTAAAACAAGATAACGTGGGGCAATCTTTCTCTTAAAAAGTTTTACCTCAAAATTTCGACAAAAATGAATATTCTTTGGTTATTTCTAATCTCAAATTTTCATTTTTGGGCATCCTCTTATCTGAAAACGTTTGATACCAATCATTGGGTTATGAAAGCTTAACGTGGCGTGAGCCCAAGGTCATGTGAACTCAAGGTCGCGTAAGCTTAAGGCATAGGAACTCAGATGTCACATCAACTCAAAGTCGCATAAAAACAAGATGGCGTGAGGCAAAATGTCTGTTAAAAAAGTTTATCTCAAAATTTCGACAAACATTAATATATTTTTGATATTTCTAATTGAGATCTCAAATTTTCATTTTTATGCTTCCTCAGTGTTATCTTAAGCTTTCGAATTTTCGGGTTTAAGCATTAAACATTTAAATTGAAAACTGGAGACATCTACATAATAAACCTCTAAGCATTGATTCACAGACAATGCACAGATTAAACCGGTGCCTGTAGGAACATGAAATTTTACACAGGTTTTTCCCATAATACGTGGGTGGGCACTAAGAGAAGATTTTTCAAAGTTCAGCCTCTAAGATGGTGAAAATAGGCATTAAAAACACTTAAAACCTATGCAATGAATAATGCACGTCACTGAATTAAATTAATTAATATTTTATTAATTAAATTGTATTTAAAGTTGCTTATAAGCTTTGAGAGCTGACGTCGCTGATGAAACGAATTTATCCAAATCTTTCCAAGTGATCAGTTCCTTTTTTCAAATACAAACTTCTAAACATTCAAGTTTAACTCAAAATTTTGGCTTTAATTTGACACATCCGATGTTCAATTTAAATGTTGACAAACATTTTGAAGTTTTTTCTCGAAATTTCGAAATCATTTCCAAATTTCGACTTTATGCATCCAAAATCTCGAGAAACAGTTTTTTAGTTTTCAAATTAAAGTCAAAATTTTGCTTTGTGCTCTTTTTTTCAAACTTCTTATCCAGATTTTGACTTCTTTTGAAATTTTTCAAGTTAAACTTGAAAATACTCCTTTTAAAAATTCCTTTAAAATCGTCGTAGGTCTCTAGTTTTATACAGTCTCTTGAAAATTTTAAAAATTTCAAATTTCAAGTCAGATTCTACAAAATAAAAAAATAAAATTTTCAGGAATAGTTGAATTCTTTTAAAAAATCAAAAGACGTTTCAAAAAAAAAAGAATTTGCAGAAACTAGAAAAATTCTAAGATTTCACAAAAAGCCGAAATTTTGAAAAAGAGTTTAGATTCCAAAAATTGAAATAACTTTCAGAAAAATTCGAAATTTAACGATAAAATCTCGAAATCTTCGGAAAAAGTAAAAATTCTAAAAAAAGTTTGAAAATTTCAAAAGTCGAAATTTAAAAAAAAGCAATTTTCCAACGAAGTACAATCAGTCGAATTTTTGAATATTTCAGTTAAAGGTGACCAGACGTCCCGCTTTTGGCGGGACAGTCCCGATTTTTCACAATTTGTCCCGCATCCCGCGACGTTTTTCAAAAGTCCCGACTTTTAGAATTAAGTTAAATTTTATATTTATGAAAATCATTGATTTGCGTTCTAAGAATCCTTCAATTTGTTTTGCGTTCTAAGAATCCTACGAGCTACAGTAAATCAAGTGTGGACATTGGAAAAATCAAAATTAAGTGTTGAAACTTGACAAATTATTGTGAAGATTTTACAATATTTTAAAAAATGACAACAATCTACTGAAACAAATTCACTCAAATAAAAAATATTTGAAGGAATAAAATATTATACATTTTTTTATATTTATAAATTGTATTTATGTTAAAAATAAAAAAATATTACGATATTATTTTTATTCTGTATGAACATTTTTGTTGATACCCCCCCCCCCCCTTCAGAGTTGTCCCGCTTTGCCCATCTAAAAATCTGGTCACCTTAAGTTAAAGTCCGTTTTACTACATGAAAGTAGAAACTTTGAGAAATAGGTCAAAATTTTTGAAAAATCGAATATTTTTTAAAAAATTCGAAATTTTCAAAAAACTTCTAAATTTTCAAAAATAATTCGAAATTTTCAAAAAAAATAAGCATTTCGAGAAATAGCCAAAGGTTTCAATTCAACAAAGGAGAAAGTGTTCAAACGAAAGTAAATCTTTTGGAAAACGATGGAGGTTTTTTAAAAAAATAATATTTTAACATAATCAGGTTTATAAAAAAATAAATTTCGCTCAAAGATCAAAATTTTGTGCAAAAATGTTCAAAAAATTCGAAAATCAATCAAAATCTTAAAGAGAAGCGAAATTGTGAAAGGGTTGAAATTTGGAAAGCAAATTAAAATCTGGAAAAAATGGAAATTCAAAAAAATGGAAAATTAGAAACTCGGAATTTTCAAAATAGTCGAAAGATTTTTTAAAAAAAATCGTCAATTTCAAAAGTCGAAACTTTAAGTAAAAGCCAAAATTTTGAACAAATGTGAATTAAAAACAAACGTTTCAACTGAGTCAATGTTTTTAAAAGTCAAAACTCCAAAAATTCATATTTTCAAAAATAAACGAAATTTGTAAAAAAATATTATTTAAAAACAATCAGAAGGTGAAATCTTGTGGCAAAACTTTAAAACAGATGTACAGTTTTCAATAAGAATATGGGAATTTTGAAAAAATGCCAAGATTTTCAATAATAAGGTCGAAAATATGATAAAGGTCAAAATTTACAATCAAATTTTCGATTAATCGCTCAAAGTAGATTATTTTTATGAGAGCCCATCTCTATATAACATAGACAATATAACTGTCAATCTACCGGACATAGCTAAATTGATTCTGTGGTTGATTCGGTCAGTGACTCCGGTAATTTTCCGTGTGCGGTTGGCATCGCCTGAGTTTGTAACCAAATGAAAGATACGCTGTCGTATTCTGCTAAAGCACCATTTTCTGTTGTCTGTTGGTTGATTTTCGTGAATGATATTAAAAAATGAGTGATTATTCTGCGGTAGCTCCGCCACAACAGAATTTTAATCAGTCTACAGCATTTGCAGCCGCTTTACAAAGAGCCAAACAGGTGAGTAACCGGGTGTTTCGCCGACACTTTCTAAAGGGGGTTAGCGTTGCATTCGAGCAACTAGCGAATTCGAGCAACTAGCGAATTCGAGCACTAGCCAATTCGAGCATTAGCCAATTCAAGCACTGGCTAATTCGAGCAACTAGCTAATTCGAGCAAGTAGCTAATTCGAGCACTAGCTAATTCGAGCACTAGCTAATTCGAGCATTAGCGTTGCATTCGAGCGATATCTCAACTTTGGTAATTTACGTCGAAAATGTTCGCAGATCGCCGCTAAAATCAATCCCGCCGCAGGAAATTCAACAGATACTAGGCCTAAGAGACCGCTTGAAGACGGCCCTGGTATGAAATCAGGATAGCGGTGTGTCAAAATTTGGTTAATTGTGGGATTTTATGTTATAGAACCGGATGCGAAAAAGGGGCCAGCTTCAGCTGTACCTTCGCAAGGACCTAGTCTTGGGCCACCTATTAGCGCCAGGAGTCAAAATCCAAGTGGGATGGGAGGCCCTGCTCCATCCATGGGGGGCCCAACATTAAGTGAAGATATTAAGGTGCCCGATAAAATGGTTGGTTTAAGTAAGTAATTCTGTTTTTTCTTACCACTTACCACCTTTTGGTGGAAATTATTCGCATTTTTTCCTAACATTGTTGTTTGTCGTGTATTTAGTTGTCTAATATTCAAATTTAAAATTCGCTGCGCGTATAAAAGGAATTAAGTCAAACCGCCGTGAAAATGAGTTCCTAGTTTTTTTTGTATATAATTTTGAAGTTACTGTCGTTGTTTAAAGGAAGCTAAGTCATTTGGAGCATAATTAATGGTATCTAATTGTGCTTGTCGGTCAAAAATCTAAGTCTGAAGTATTGTGCTGAGTGATGTTTTCTCCAATTTTATCTATTTTTTGACTTGGCCCCTTTTACACGCTCAGCAGTGAATTAACACAATGTAGTGCTTCTTAATTTTTTAAAAAGATTTCTCATTTATGTTCCTTTTGCTAACTTACTGAAGCTTGTTTAACTAATTTGTTCAATACGGGGATATTTGTATCAACCAAAATTTTGAGAAAACAGGATTTAAAAACCTTTTAGGAATTTGCGAGTTTTTTAACATTTCTGCTTTTTCTCAAAATTTCAAGTTTTGTACCATTTCTTTTTTCTTAAATTTTGACTTTGGCGTTGAGTTTTTAATTGTAACAACTCAAACTTGGATTGAAGAGATATTAAAAATAAAGTTAAATCTGGAGAATATTTTGAATTTTCAATTTATTTCAGGAATCTCGATTTTTCTCTAAATGTGAAGTTCGATGGTCAAATTTTTAAATTGCACTTAAAATGTTGATGCATTGGGTTATTTCGACTTTAAACTCAAATTTTCGACTTTGTTTCTGAAATTTAGTGTCCAATTCAGAGAAAAAATTAGTCTTTCAAGACAAAAATCGATTTTTTATCATATTGTATCTACTATTGTATTTTAAACATGGGATTTGTAATTGAAGATAGATATACATGTATATCATATTTTAAATACAAAGATGGCCCCATTTTTTCGCTTCTGAGATCTTATATCAATAAGTAGGCGCAACAGTTTGCTCTATTTGTTGAGATCTTGCAAACTGAATACTAATCATCACATTTAACACATACTTTTACCCCTTTGGGGGTTGAATTTCTAAAAATCGTCGTATAAGGAATCTATTTGCCAAATTTCAAATTCGTAAGTTTAATATTTTTAATAAGTTTCTGATTTTGATAAACGATTTTAAAAGGAAACTAACAAAGAGCTTGTAAACGAAATATATTATTCGAAGCTTCTAATTTCTTCACCTAATAATGGAACGTCCAAAACTAACCCATATGCTATCGCTTAGACTTGCAAGATATATTATTTAGATTTTAAATTTTTGGGGTAGCTAGCTTTTGTAAAGTATTTAGTTTTTCTGATAGATACGTTTTTATATCATAAATCTCTTTGCAGTAATTGGCAGAGGAGGTGAGCAAATCACGCGTTTACAGTCAGAGTCCGGTTGTAAAATCCAAATGGCACCTGATTCGCAAGGGATGCCTGATCGAATTTGTTCTCTATCAGGCAGCAAAGATGCTATCAATCGAGCCAAAGAACTTATCATGAATATAGTCCATCAACGTGGTCGCAACGAGGGGATTGGACTGGATATGTCTGGTCCTCCCATGGGGGCTCACAATAACTATCCAGGTTATTTTACACATATTTGCATGCTTAGTTAACGTTGCATGTTCGATGTTGTAACTCCTCATGTAGTTAGCCACTGGTATATGAAATGGTAGCAAAATTTTTACATAACATGGTTGATTATAAATCAGAGATCTAATTAAAATATTTTGTGCTTCATTTGTTACATCACTGTTGCCAAAAGGGTATTTAAAAATTATTTCTAATGTTAACAGCGCTATTTAATGCCATTGTATGCCCTTTTTTAATTTCTAGGAAGATCGAAGCGCCAAATTAGTTAACAAAACTTCAAATTGGATTATAATCATTTAGATATTCTCTGCGTCTTTGCGAATTATTGGTATTTCTATTCGTGTTTTATTGGTCTTTCTTTGCCAGCTTCACAATTCTAAAAAAGAAGTAACTGACGAAGAAAAAGCCAATGAAACAGGAATAGAAATAACGATTTAGGTCAGAGGGGAGGAATACTCGAAATTTCTAATTTGAAATATATAGAAAACGACCTAGAATTTCAAATTTAAACTGGAAACTTCTGATTTTCTCAAAATTGTGAATGTAAAAGTCGAAGGAACCAAATTCAGGGGACAAGTTGGAGGAAAAATTTTGAATGAAAAAAAATTGTTTCTGAAGTTTGGAGTTCAAAATAGAAATTTCTCTGCTGAAGCGAAAGTATTGAAATTTTTTTGGATTTAGTGTCAAAATTGTGAACAAATCTAGGAAAATGTAGATTGTGGAATGTTTTTTTGAAAGTTCGAGTCCAAATTTCAAGCAAAAGTGAAATATTTCTATAACTTTCGACTTAAAGTCGTAGTTTGTAATTTAAAGATGAAATTTAGAGTTTAATATGTTGTTGACCAGTCACGAGTTAACTTGCGATGCCCAAACGTTGACTGATCACAAGCTTTTTTTTTTGACACACACATTTATTTAACAAAAGAAACATGTATTAGGGTTTCTTTAGATTGTTTTAATTTTACATTCAATTACGAAATAGTAGCCGATGACATGAAGTCGCTTTTGTAAAATTACCCGTCAACAATGTGTTAAAATCAAAATGTGTAGATTCGATTGAAGTAAAACTTGAAATTTTTAAGTTAATGTCACAATTTTCAAGCCAAGGTTGAAATTTTTGGTTTAAAGTCGAAATATGATGAACTGTTGAATTTCTAAAACTTCTTTTTTTGAACGTAATGTTGCCTTCAATGTTGAAATTTCGATTTTAACATCGAAAGTTGAATATTGAAAGTGGAAAAAACTTATTGTTTATTAATTTAACGCTTTGTTGATTCACCATTTTTCACAATGTTTTAGGATCATTTTGTTATAAAAGATTTCTTCAAATTTGAAGCATTACGCTTGAAATCCAAGCGTTACACTTGGAATTCAATTGTTACGTTTTAAATTTGATTTAAATTGATAGCAATTTCGAAATCCCTGGTTTATGGGGATTTAAATTTTTTTTTTTTTTTTCAAATTTGCTTTGGGAAAATCTGGACCTTTTGCCCAAAACCATGTGCTTTTTCATCCTGCAAGGGAAGTAGCTTTCATCAAGCCACGCTAGTACATTGTCCAATTGCTTATATTTTGCAGGGTAAATAGCTTTCATCGAGACCACACTAGTACATTGTCCAATCCCCATCGTTTTTTAGGTTAAACTGATATTGACATGCTTTGCATCATTTTATTATTATTATTGATTGAGCCCCATATCTTCCTTAGCGAGTGTTGTTGAGGATGCCTCTACTCCAGTCGTTGTCGAATTAAGTAGCATCCGAGAGTGCCAAACTCGAGTAATTGAGAAAAAAAGTGATTTTGTTGTATATTGATTTCAAAAGCCGAGCTATTACGCCTTTTTCGATCCGTTTGAACCTGAAAACGACCAAAATGTAAAATTAATTAAAATATTTGGTATTTTTAAGTGACCAAATAATTCCTGTTAGGAGATCGTTAGGAGTAGTTAATTGACTAAATTTTGCTCCAGTGAGATGGCTACTAAAAATTGAGTTTTTCCAACCATCAAAAAATTAAAGTTATTTGGGTTAATTTTTCCTAAAAAATTGACATACAAATCTTGTCCCCTGAAACCAAGAAATATTAAAAAACACAACAAAGGTTGCTCTATATTAAAAAACACAACAAAGTTGCTCTCGATTAAAAAACACAACAAAGGTTGCTCTCAGCCATGCCCCCTGACTAGTGCAGACAAACAAAAGTATAAATTCAGCCAGGAAGTCTTTTCTTGAAATTTCGGCTTTTGTTTCAAAATTGTCTCGTTTTCGAAATTTTCATTTTTTTTCCTAAAATTGCTGGTTTTTTTTCTAACATTTCCGGTTTTCATAACTATTAAACTTTATTAACGATAAAAACGCAACAAAATTTAAAAAATTCTTGAAGTAAGGGTTGAAAATGTCAATTATTCCTGGTTTTTTCTAACATTCCTGGTGTTTTCTTACGTTCCTGGTTTTTTCTGAAGTTCCAGGTTTTTTCTAACTTTCCTGGGTTATTTTTTTCTAAATTGGATTTATTTTCAGAAATTTCCGCGGTTTTAAAATTCAATTAAAAAAAATTTCGGCTTTTGTTTTCAAAATTCGTCTTTTTCCATGTTTCCACTTTTATCCTCAAAATTCTTCTTTTCTTTTCTCTAAATTGCAATTAGTTTCTAAACTAGCTGATATGTCACTCGACTACTACACTCGCTACTCATCACTTTATCGTGTTACGTGAATCAATTTACTATTGACATTTTTCCAAAATTTCGAGTTTTTGAAATTTTCGTCTTCCAAATTTACTTTTTTTTTTTAAATTGATTTCCAAACTTTCGACTTTATCTTTAAACCTTAGACTTTTAGAAACTTCGATTTTGAATTTTTTGAAAATGTCGAGTATTTTGAATGGTTTGATTTTTCTGAAAATTTTGCTTGTATTTCAAAATTTCAACATTTTTATTAATATCAAAATATTGTAGTATTTAACCAAAATTTAAAAAAAAAGGTCAAAACTTTGAAATGTCTCCTTTCTTTTTTATATTTCACATTTTTCAAAATTTGCACTTTATCCAAAGTTTCGAAATTTTTTAAAATTCAAAGTTTTTTTCTCCACATTTGGACTTTTTTTCAAAATTTTAACCCTAGTAACAGTTTCGATTTTGTAAAATTTTGATTTTTAACAATCTCAGGTTTTTTTTAAAAACTTTACTTTTTTTCAAAGGTTTGATTTCTTGTCAAAAATGGGACTTTAAAAAATGATTTTTCTCGAAGTTTCAACTTTTTCAAAATGTTCTTTCTGGAAATTCTGTGACAAATTTGGTTTAATATTTTTCTTTAAATTTTTCCCTTTTTCAAAATTTTCCACGTTTTGTCTTTTTTTAAAAATTTCGACTTTTTTCACTATTATTCAAAATTTAATTTTTTTTTGAATAATTGGAGTTTTTTTTTGAATATTTTGTCCATTTTTAGTGCAATCAAGATTTCCTTTGTTTTAATTTCATTACTTTTTAAAATGTCGCCTTTTTTTAAATTTTTTTTGGAAAAATGTTGACTGAAATGTTGCAATCATTTTGAAGAAAGTAGAAATTCTGAGTGTCGAGATTAAGGAAAAATCAAAATTTGCAAACAGTTACTATCCTCAAGAAAGTCCAAAGTTTAAAAAATATATATAAAAGCATTTAGGAAAAAGTGGCATTTTCAAAAAAAAGTTAAAATTTCGAGAAAATGTGGAAAATATAAACAAGGTGAAAATTTTCAAAATAAATCAAAGGTTTCAGAATCGTCAAAATTTTGCAAGTGTCTAAATTTACAAAATAAATCAAAAACTTCAGAGAGAGAATCAAAATTTCAAACAAAATAAAAATTTGGATAAATATAGAAAATTTTAAATGTCGAAATTTTCAAATAATGTGGAAATTTTCAAATAATGTCGAAATCTTAAAAAAAGTTGACAGTCAACATTTGGAACAAAGTAAAAATTTGTAATAATGTTAACATTTTTAACTGTCGGAATTTTCAAAAAAGTTGTATATTCCAAAATTAAAGTCTAAACTCCCAAATTTTCAAAACGTCAAATAAGAAGAATTAAAGTTTTCAGAGAATTTCGATGTTTTAGAAAAATTTCGTAACTACGAGCAACAGTCGAAGTTTTAAAAAATGATCAACATTTTCAACAACCTTGTAAACTCAAATACTTCATTCCTTAATAAAGTTGAAATTTTCAAAAAAAACAAAATCGGTATTTTAAAAAAACTCAGAATTTCGAGAAAAATTCGAAATTTGGAAGAAAAATTGTGTTTCCGAATTTTTCTGAAAATTGGCAATTTTAAATCAAATTTGGACTTTTTTCGAAATGTCGGCATTTTTTAAAATTCGCCTTTTTTTTTTAAATTTATTTGGAAAAATTTTGACCTCGAAGTTTCGACTCTTTTTTTTGAATTTTTTGCCTAGTTTACAAATTTCCGAATTTTTCTGAAAATTGGCAATTTTTAATCAAATTTGGACTTTTTTCGAAATGTCGGCATTTTTTAAAATTTCGCTTTTTTCAATTTTTTTTGGAAAAATTTGGACTCTCTTTGAAATTTCGACTCTTGAATTTTTTGACTATTTTTCAAAATTTCGAATTTTTCTGAAAATTGGCAATTTTTAATCAAATTTGGACTTTTTCCGAAATGTCGATATTTTTTTTTTAATTTCGACTCTTTGAAAACTGATTTTTTTGTTGTTGAAAAATTTCGACTTTGAGTTTTTTTCCTGAATTGTTTGACTGTTTTACAATATTCAGCATTTGTCTGAAAATTTTGTAATATTTGGTCAAAAGTGAACTTCTTCCAAAATATCAGCTTTTTTTATATCTCGACTTTTTTTTTGAAAATTCGACATTTTTTCAAAATTTTTGGTTTTTTTATGAAAATTTTCAATCAAAAATTTTGACTTAAAAAAATTTTCGACCTTTTTTGAAAATAATAATTATCCACATTTTCGACTTTTCTTAGAAAATCTCGACTTTTCGAAAATTTGACCAAAAATCTTTCAATTTTTTAAAAATCTCGATATTTTTTAAAATGTTCATTATTCTTGAATTTTTAGTCTACTATTCGTATTTTTTAACAATTTTTTATCATAATTTGATAATTTTAACATCAACTTCTCAAAATGTTTAAAATTTTCAAAATATTGACCTTCTTTTGAAAATTTTGAAATTTTATACATTTTCCAAAATGTCTTAAAAATTTTAACTGCCTGAAAGTTTTGACTGTTTTTCAAAAAATTTTTATTCTCGAAATTTGAAATTTCTGTACTTAGACTTTTTGCAAAATTTCGATTGTACTTCAAACTTTCATTGTTTTTCTCAATATGTATCAAAATATATTATATAACCAAACATTTTGGAAAAGATTAAACTGATTTCAAAATTTCTGCTTTTTTTTTAAATGTTCGACATTTTTTCAAAATTTACACTTTATCCAAAATTTGACATTTTTTAAAATTTAAGGTTTTTCAACATTTCGACTTTTTTGAAAATTTCAATCTTTTTGACAATTTTGACTTTTAAAAATTTTGGTTTTAAAAAAATTCAGTTTTTTTTGAAACTTGACAAAATGTTGATAAGGTAAAAGTTTTTGAAAGGTTGAATTTTTTCGAAATTTCGACCTTATTTCATAATTCAGACTTTTTGTTCAAAATTTTGACTTCTTGTCAAAAATGGACTTTTGAAAGACTTCACTTTTTCTCAAAATTCAACTTTCTTATTTTTTCGAAATGTTCATTTTGGAGATTCTATGGTAAAGATTTCGTTTGAATTTTTTTTGAAAATTTCGAACCTAAAATGTCGATTTTTTTTTGAAAATTTTCACTTTAAAATTTTAATTTTTTTGAATAATTAGGGTTTTTTGAATTTCATTATTTTTTAAAATTTCGACTTTTGCAACTTTCGATATTTTTTTGTTTGGAAAAATGTGGGCTTTTTTAAAATTTGAATTTTTTTCTGAATTTATGAATATTTTGCAGTTTCGAATCTTATAGCAAGTTTGGCAATTTTTGATCAAATTTGGACTTTTCTCAAAATGTTGGCATTTTTTAAATTTCTTCGATTTTGAAAATTTAGACATTTTTGCAAATTTTTTGATATTCTGTGAAAACTTTCAACCAAAAACTTTGACTTTAAAAAAATGTTCGACTTTTTTCAAAAATTATAATTATCCAAAATTTTGACTAAACATCTTTATTTTTTTTTAAATCTCGACGTGATTTCAAAATTTCCACCATTTTTGAATTTTTAGTGTACTACTGAATCCCAAACTGAAACAAATTCTATTCCTTTCCTGATTTTTTAATCCAAGCATTTTTGAATTTTTACTTTGAGATTTTGACTTTTTCTTGAAATTGGTTTTTTTTTTTAATATTCTGAGTGTTTTGATTCATAAAATTTTATGATAAATATTTGATTTTTCGGAACAATTCGAGTTTAAACTCAGAAAATCGAGAATTTTTTTACAGCTTTCAAGTTATTACCCAAAATTTCATCTTTTTTAAAGATTTGATAATTTCTGCCAAAAGACGAAATTTCCAATAAAATTCGAAAAAACTGACTTCTTATTTTTTTTATCCAATTTTGCCTCTTTTTTTTTGTTTTCCAAAAATCTTAAACATCTGGAATTTCCAGTTTTATTTTCATTCAATCAAGATTTCCTTTTTTTATTTCATCATTTTTTAAAATTTCGCCTTTCCTTTTCAATTTTTTTGAAAAAATTTGGACTTTCTTTGAAATTTCGATTTTGAATTTTTTGACTATTTTGCAAAATTCCGAATATTTTTGAAAATTGGCAATTTTAATCAAATTTGGACTTTTTCCGAAATGTCGGCATTTTTTTTATTTCGACTTTTTTGGAAACTTTCTTTTTTTTTTTGTTGAAAAATTTCGACTTTGTTTAAAAAGTTGAGGTTTTTTTCTAAATTTTTTGACTATTTTACAAAATTCATCATTTTTCTGAAAATTTGCAAAGGTTGACCACTTTGACTATGAAGTGCAGTCTTGTTCCAATTTTGCTCCAAAATTTCTAGAAGTTTAAAATTTTGATATTAAGGCTGCAATTTCGAGAGATAAAGTTCGAGATTTTTTTTTTTTGTTTGTTTTAACTCGAACTGTTGGGGTTGTTTTTTGACATTTACGACCATTTTGCCAAATTTCCAATTTTTCTACGAATTTTGCACTTTTTTAATAATCTAGAATTATTTTGAAAATTTCGATTTTGTTCAAAATTTCGATATATTTTTTTTATTAAATATTCGACTTTTTTTAAAAAAAATTTTCAAGACCCAATCAAAAACTTCAACTTTTCAAAAAAATTCGACTTTTTTTCGGCTTATCCCAAAATTTTGACTTCTTTTTGATAATCTTTGCTATTCTTCCATATTCATTCTGTTTTCGACTGTTTTGAAACTGGAAGGTTTTCCAATTTTTTTAAAGTCGCGACTTTTTGTTTAAATGTTGACTATGTTTGGAAATTTGACCAAAATTTCAATTTTTGAAGCTTCGAATTTATTTGACAATTTCGATATTTTTTCGAATTTCCAAATTTTTAAAAACGTCAACCCTTTCAAAATTTTGATTTTTCTTGAAAAATGTTCTTTTTGAAAATAATGTGATAAAGATTTTGTTTAAGCTTCTCTCTGAAGATGATAGTTTGGCTATCAAAACTCTGTTGTGTTTTTAAATCTTTGTTGGTTTCACGGGACAAGATTTGTATTACAATTTTTGAAGATAACCAAGGATCAGTCCGTTCCACCAAAATAAACTTCTTTGAAAATTATTGCCTCTAACGCGTTTCGATAGCCAAGCTGTCATCTTCAAGGAGATACTGTGTTGCAACTCATTGTTAGCTTAGCCAAAGGCAATGCGTCAAAAGATCCTCTTCCTCACTCTTTATTTTGTTGTTTTAGGAATGAATAACATGAATCAAGGCGGTATGGGAGGTCATGGTGGGCCCGGCGGTCCGCCCGGTGGTGGGCCGGTATCCCTCAACGGTCCGCCTGGAATGGGCGGCGGCGGTGGTAGTGGAAGGAATTTCGTTGAAATTATGATACCAGGCCCCAAAGTTGGACTTATAATTGGTAAAGGTGGTGAAACCATCAAGCAATTGCAAGAGAAGAGTGGGGCTAAAATGGTTGTCATACAAGACGGTCCGAATCAAGAACAAGAAAAACCTTTGAGAATCACCGGCGATGCGTCAAAGGTCGAATTTGCGAAGCAATTAGTTTACGATCTCATAGCTGAAAAGGAGATGCAGAATTATAATCGTCGCGGTGGAGGCGGAAGGAATGACGATAGGCAACAGTATAATGACTATGGTGGTGGAAACGATGTCGAGGTCTGTATTTTATTTAGTTGTTTCGTCAGCAGAAAATTGTTGTTTTTTTTCAAGCATTACTCGTGTTTTTTCTTTCTGTTTGTTTGAATTTACAGAATCCCGTGTTGTGGTTTATATGAGTTAAAAGAACCAAAAAAGATTATGTTAGCTCGAACGCTTTTGCAAACATTCATGTGATGTGGTCGCTTCAATTAATGGCTTTGTCGGACTGATCATTTCTGCTAAATGGCAGGGGTCAATTGTTGATTGTTCAGCTACGTATGATCAAAAATGTTTAGAGAGTTCACTGTAGGTTGTACTCTGCTTGAAAAGTCTAAAAAAAAAATATAAAAATGGAAGAAGTTAAAGAAAAAAATCAGAAAAAATCCAAGAGAGGGTACCTTTAGCTTCTCCTGGAACTATTAAGTTCATATCCATTAACTTCTCTGAATAATAATTTTTTGTTTTGACAATTTACTTCCCCCGAGAACAGTGTTCATTCAATGTCCAATACTTTTTCGATTTTGTTCTAGGTATTAGTACCGAGGGCAGCAGTTGGAGTTGTTATCGGAAAAGGAGGTGACATGATAAAAAAGATCCAAGCGGAGACAGGTGCTCGAGTTCAATTTCAACAAGCAAGGGAAGAAGGTCCAGGAGAGCGAAGGTGTTACCTTTCGGGAGCACCTAAACAAGTTGAACAGGTACATTAATGTATTTGAGGCGCCTTACTATTTATATTTTTCAAAATTCCATTTAATAACTAATAAAATGTATTAACAATAAACACTAAAATTCAAAAAAATAATAAATATTTAAATTCCACGATAGTTAAAGGAATATTACATATGATCGGAATTTTAATATTTATAGTTAATATATTTTATGAGTTATGAATAATCAAGCGTGCCACAAAGTTTGAATTAAAGTACCAAAATTCCATTTCCCAATTTGACAACCCATTCAGGGTTTTCAATCATAATGAATCATAATTCAAAATATTGTTTTTTCTTATAGGCGAGACAACGAATAGAAGAGTTGATAGATAGTGTGCATAGAAGAGATGGTGGAGATGGTCCACCGCAAGGTAGAGGTGGAGGAGGTCGGGGTAGAGACCGCTACGACAATAGAGGAGGAAATAGGAATGGTAGAGGTGATAGCCAAGAATACGGAGGTTGGGACGATAGACGACCTCAACAGGCGCCGCAGGAAGTAACGTTTACGGTTCCAGCTTCAAAGTGTGGCGTCCTAATTGGACGAGGTGTGTACAAACTGAAGTTTTGGTGCTCGAGATGAAAGTAAAATTTCGATCCAAAACTTGAATTTCGAAACTTTGATTTTTACCTCAAAATTTTAATTTTAATCATCAAATATCGACTTTCAACTCGAAATTTCTACTTTTTTCTTTTTGTACCTGATATATCAGAGATTTTGACAATTCAAGATTTTAATATCAAAACTCGAAATGTTGAGGTGAAATGAAAATTTGAAAAATAATCTTAAAATTAAAATATTGTAAAATCTAAAACCAAAAGTGCACTTCTGACTTCGTTTTAAGGCAAAAACTGAAAATTCCCACTTTTTTCTTGAAATTTTTTTTAACTAGAAATTTTTACCTTAAACTCGAAATTTAGAAAAAAAAAGGCGCAAGTTGACTTTAAATGGAATGTGGTAGATTAATTTATACAGTAGTGATTTTGTATGGTAGGCTAATTTGTTTAAATAAAAAAGGCTTCAAGGTGAATCATCTAATTATTAACTGCTGCTTTCCAACAGGACTTCTCTCATGTGCGATGGATTTTTCAGCCCAGAATAATTAAATGGTTCACTTTTGCCTTTTTTAACTTTTTCCAATAATAAAATGTTATTAATAAGATCCGACTTGCAAATAGGTGGTGAAACTATTAAACAAATAAATCAACAATCCGGGGCTCATTGCGAAATTGATCGAAGGGGTCAAAATCAAAATTCCAGTGAAAAGACATTTATAATTAGAGGAGATATGGACCAGATTGAGGCCGCAAAAAGAATTATTAGTGATAAAATTCAAATTCCCATTAATTTCGTTTCATCGGGAGGACCTCCTTTAACAAGTAGTATGCCGACTGTGAGTATTTTCCTGATTTTCTCTTTGACAATGTATTTTAAATTTTAACGAAAATTGAAATTTACATTTTTGTCTTTGACATGTATTTTAAATTTTAATGATAATTGAAATCTAGGCTTATCCTGGTATGGCTCCTCAAGCTTATAATCCACAGAGTTGGGGTGTACCTGGATACCAGCAGCAGAACCAGCAGCAATGGGGGGCACCTGCTGCTACCAATCAGAACGATGTCGTTGCTCCCCCAGCGAATTCCATTCAAGTGAACCCTGCCACAGGACAAGCCGATTACTCCTTGCAGTGGGCGGAATATTACCGTTCGCTTGGAATGCATAGGGAAGCAGAGATGATTGAACAACAGGTACTGAATTAATTAGAAATGAGGCTTTTCTGTTGGACAATATTATCATTGCATTATGCACTTTAGAACTAACATGTGTGCAAAAAGTTACGTTTAACTAGAAGCATGGCATTTAGTAAGTTGCTGTAATTTTTTAGCATGTTCACTATGTTCCTTAGGCTGGTTGTATCCTGGTTAGGTTTCCAAATCGGGAATCTTGAATGAAGGCATTTCTATGAAACGTCTGAAGGAACTGACTAAATTTTGAATCTGAATTTCTGATTTGGAAACCTACTCTGAATTCGGTACCTGTGCAAGCAGCCTTACTTGATCACTTTAATTATTGGTCAAGATTGAAATACAAATCTTGTGCCCTGAAGCCAAGAAAAAAAAAACACAACACGTTTCGATAGCCAAGCTATCATCCTCAGAGAGATACTGGTTTTCTTGGTTCCAGGGGACAAGATCTGTATTTCAATTTTTGAAGATAACCAAGGACCAGTACCGTTCCACCAAAATTGGTCAAGTTTTTCTGTGGAGATCTTTGGCTATACATATCTAGGGTTAATGTTATGTGAGAGTTAAATTCCAATTTGTTATTTATTGATTAAGTAAGGCTGCCTTTACACTAGACACTTTATTCCCTACATGTCTCTCTGAGATAAGTGTCAACTATCTTGAGAGAAGCTATCTGAGGCTTATTTACATGAGACGATAGTCTCTGATAACTTCTCTCAAGTTAATTGACACTTAATATATTTTATGTCAGAGAGAAATGTACGGAATAGTGTCTAGTGTAAACGTACACGTACGTGAACGTGCCAAAAAATTACAACCCACTAGATGATTCACTCGTTATATAACAATACTCGAAATTAGTAGTTTGGGAAAATATTGTGTACACGAGTTTTCCATCAATTAGGATTTAAGCATAGACACGTTTTTTAGGCAAAAACCAAAGGTGTAGCCACAGGAGGAGCCTCAAATCCCGTAGCAGCGGCCGCTCCCATGGCTGCTCCGGCTGCACCAGCAGCAGCCGTGCAACCTGCTGCTGCGGCGTCGATGACCAATGGATCCCAACCTGATTATAGTGCTCAATGGGCTGAATATTATCGTAGTATTGGTAAACATAAAGAGGCTGAGGCTATCGAAGCTCAAATGAAAAATAAGGTAATGAGATTACTTATATTTCTAAGTGCTAATACTATTAATCATAGGGACAGAATGCCGGTGCTACAGGCCCTGGTGGATCTGCGGTTTCTCAATCCTCTGGACAGGCTCCAACCAGCGGTTATCCACAGCAGCCCTATGGAGCATATCAAGCTGCTGGTGGTAAGTATTCAATCTTTATCATCTTTGTAATCGTTGGTCGTTTCTTTTGCAATCTACCATATTTGCCACTTTAACTTGAATGTTCAAGAAAACATGTTGAGCTTAAACAGGGTGGTCCCAAAAATGTTTAAAGTTGCTAATTTGGAATTGCTATTTCTCCCTAAAATTTCAATTTTTAAATCGAAATTTCGAGAAAACAATGATTTTGCTATTTTCTAGAAAATTAGGTTTCTAACAACAAAACTGTAAATTCTGCTTTTTTTTTATGAATCTGAGAAGTTTAAGATTTCTATGAAAATTTTAAATCTTGATTACCAATCTTTTCTATTTCAATTTTTAAGTCAAAGTTTCAAGATTAATGTTGCAATTTTGGGATTGAAGTTAAATTTTTAAGAAAGGGGTTTAATATTTCCAGATTAAGCTAAAAATTTTGATTGCAATCCCAAAATTGTTAGATTAATCTCGGTGGTGGGGAGGGCTATCGCTAGGGAAAGTCGACATTTTTAAAAAATTACAATTTTTAAAAAGTCTACAATTTTAAAAAGTTATAACTTTAAAAAAAACGCATTTTTTTTAAAAAGAGGTAAGCTTTAAAAAATCCTATTTTTGAGAAATATTCTAAATTTTGGAGGAAGTTACAAATAAAAGTAGAAATTTAAAATAAAGGTCAAAATCTTCAAAAATAAAGTCAAAATTTGGAGAAAGCCGTAATTTTCAAAAAGAGTTGAAACATCGATACAACAAAATTAAAAAAGTGAGAATTTTAAAAAAATATAGAAATTTTGAAAAAATCTACAAAAAACTCAAAATTTTGAAAAAGCCTCTAACCACAAAAGTCGAAATTTTGACAGATGCGAATTTTCAACAAGTCAAAACTTCGAAAAAATGCAGAACTTTGAAAAAGTTCTAAATTTTAAAAAAATGTAATTTTCAAAAAATATTAAAATTTTGAAAAAGAGTCGCCATTTTCAAAAAGAAATCAAAATTTCTAAAAAGCTCTCAATCAAAATAGTGGAAATTTTAAAGAAAGTCTAATTTTTTAAAATCAAGTCAAATTTACATTTTAAAAGTCGAAATTTTTACAGATACAAATTTGTAAAAAGTCAAAACCTCGAGAAAAAGAACAAAGAGAGAAAACAAAATTAAAAAATGGTAGAAATTTTCAAAAAATATAGTCAAAATTTCGAAAAGCTCCAAACCAAAAAAGTGGAAATATTCAGAATAATCGAATTTTTTAAATAAAATCAAATTTACATTAAAAAAAAGTCGAGAAAAAGACAGAATTTTGTAAAAATGCCAGATTAAAAAAAATTGATTAAAAAAAGTTGAAATTAAAAAAACTGGATTTAAAAATGTCCAAATTAAGAAAAAATTTCAAATTTTGGAAGAAGTTAAAATTAAAAGTGAAAATTTTGAAGAACAAAAAAAAGTCGAAATTTAGAAAAATGTCTAAATTTTCAAAAAAAAGGGTTGAAAAGTTGGAAAAAAAATCTAAAATAAAAAGTCGAAATTTTCAAAAAATATAGAAATTGTGGAAAAATTAGAAATTTTCTGAAAAGGTCGAGATTTTAAAAAATAAGTTAAAAATCCAAAAAAGCCCCAAACAAAAAAAGTGGGAATTTTCAAAAGTCTAATTTTTTTTAAATGAAGTCAAATTTATATTAAAAAAAAGTCGAAATTTTAAAGAGATATAAATTTTCAAAAAATCCAAACTTCGAGAGAAGCAAAATTTTGAAAAAATACAGATTTTCAAAATAAAAATTTCAGTCAAAAAAAGGTGGACATTTTGAAAATTTGTAGTCTAAATTTTGAAAAAGTCGAAATTTTCCAAAGGTAACATTTTTCAAGTAGTCAAATTTACAAGATTGTCGAAATTTCAAGAAAATTGAAAATTTGAAAAATAATTTAGTCGGACCCCAAACACTATTATTTCCGGATTGAGTCGTACCCCCTCTCCGAGGCCTACTTGGTAACTGATAATTGAAACCATCTTGTTTTTCAGGTTATTATGGTGGTCAGCCTCAAACCGCAGTACCAGGTGGTGTACCTCAGGGTCAATATGGATTCCCGGCGTATGGTTATGGTGGGCCCAATGCGGGAGGTCCTACAGGCAATCAGGATAACTAAATTTTAAGACGCTGTGAGTATTAATTAGATCGTAAGTCCCTCTCCTCGTTTGCCAAATTTTTAACCTTGTCGTCTGTACTTGTGTTAATTTCGTTTACAGGATTATTCTTTTTTGAATTTTTTGCTGTAATATTTGTTGAACCGGGTGTTGTTAAAAAGTATAATGATTGTAATAGTCTTGATGATTGTAATAATCACAATGGTTGTGTAATAATCACAATGGTCGTAATAATCATATAATAATAATTGTAATTCGAATTATTTGCTGTCATTTAAAAGTAGTTATCCTTTTTAACAACGCTCATAATTCCAGGCGCTGAAGGTGCGACATATATTTGTGTAATTTCCAGATAAAATGTGAAGTGGTCCCATATGGAAGTAAACAAGTTTCTGATCGTTTTTTTAAATTCACTAAGAGCATTTTGCATCTGTATTAGTTGTAAGCATCTATTTTAAAAGGAGTTATCTACACTAGGAGAAATACTGGATTCACATATACTTAGATTTAATATAATATATAGAATAAGTCCCCTATTTTGTTCTTTATCTGTGGCTGGATTATATTTAAATTGGAAACAGTTCCGATTTGTGTAATCGTCACAGTACAGTATTTGTAATGTTTCTTTTTTTATTTCCCTGTATCTCTTTTTTAATGGTATATTTTTTATTTAATCCATCACTGGAATGTTTTTTTTTATCAACGTTATTATAACTTCCGATTTATACAAATTATTTTGTAGAAAATAGGTTAAATAAACTATGTGTGTTAGCTTTGTTATTTATAGGAAAATTAGAGGATATGAAGCGGATTTTCAAGGACAAAGGATCCCAGGTTTGGTAAGAATATGCTAACTACTGTAACGTTTTTATAAATATAGTTTTCACTTTTTTTCATCTATATTTTATAATTAGTAATAGTGCAATACACTTATCATTCCCGCATATTCTGAAATTTCAAGTGTGGTTACCTGCTGAAATGCCTTCCTTTTTATTTTACCATATGAGCAAGGTTTATTTCCAGTGCTACAATATCCCTGGCAGACAATTTTGCGTTTTTTCTTATAAAACCCTTGAATAACCGTATCTAAACACTCTTTATTATAACCTAATTGTAATACAAAATATGTAAATGTTACATGCAATTAAATTTAACAAATTTTGTGTTTGTTGTTTTGTTTTATTCTTTACAGATCTACCTATACCAACTGCTGAAGTGGCTCTGTCTTCAGATATGTGTTTTATATTTAACGATGCAAACATATGATGGTTTTGTCAAATGCTGATGTTTTAGAATTTTTTTTTATTGCTTTTAATACTTTGTTTGGGTCAATCGATAAGTTATCAGTATAAACTACAGGAATGAGGGCTGCGATTTCAATCAATATGTTTTGGAAAATCTTGTTATTTACAGCATAAAACTAAAAAAATTACGTTTAAGGAAAGTTTGTTAATTTTTTTTAACATTATAAGGAATTTTTGTGAAGCTATTATAGCAGTTCATACGTATTATGCTGCTTATTGTGTTGTGAATAGAATGAAGAGTTTCACCTTTGGTTTGGTTGATATTTAACTTATATTCTGTTATTATAATTAAGTAGGATTATTTGATCTTCATTTACATTCGAAAAAAAAAATATATATATATATACTTTCGAATTAAAACTTCACAAAAAAATATCGATTTTTAATTAAATCGGGAATATGGAGAAAGTTGTCAAAATTTCATAAAGCCTGTATTTAGGTAAAAAAAAAATGATTAAAAATTACCATGTTAGTCGCAACATTTTACTTTCAATCTGAGCTTTATTTTCAAAAACTACAAGTTACGAAGACTGTGTTGCAGTTTAGGTCGTTATTATATTAGCAATGAGATTTTTACAATTTTGCACATGACACTTTTTTGGTACCCCTAACTATTCATTAATGTTTTTAGAACTAGGTGCAAAAATATTGAATAAGTCTTTGTAAAATTGTTTGAAACACACAGCACTAAAGTATTGGATAACTGAAAACTTATCGATTGATTTATTGAAATGTACTTATGTTCCAATTTAAATAAAATATTGAAATATAGAAAATAAGATATGGAAAGTAAGTAAATAAATTTGTCATATTCAATTTTATAAAATGCTTACTGCAAAACAGGTTTGGTTATAATTTTAAAACAAAGTTTGATCGAATTAACACTTCAGTTTGAATGACAGTTTTAAAAATAACGATTATTAAAAATGTTTATTAAATTAATACACAACTTACTACAACTTTTGAAAAATTTACTTATATTAAATTGTGACTTTTTGAAATTGTCGATTTTTTCGTTTTATCATCAAAATTTGAACTTTTTTCAAAGTTCTGGCTTTTTTCAGAATTTTGAACTTTTTTCAAAATTTCTATCGTTTTTCAAAAATTCGACTTTTTGTGAAAACTTCGACATTTTTTTTAAATTTTTTAAAAGTGTTGACCGTTTTCTCGAAACTTCCAAATGAAGGATTTTTTTTCCAAATTTCAGTACTTTAATCTTGTCATTGTGAAAATGTCGAGTTATTGGCTAGTTGAATTTTGTTCAACATGTCGATTCTATTTCAAAATTTCGACATTTTTGAAAATTTTAGTTTTTAAGTGTTGGACTTCAAAATATTAACTTTATAATTTTAACTTTGACTCTTTTTGAAAATTCGACTTTTTTTGAAATTTTTGCTTTTCGAAAATGAAAGCAATTCACTCTCTATACAGCTTAGAGCTAGATGGGGACGCATTCTTTTATTAGTTTTACTTCACATTTAGAGCTGTCAGAATTTACTTCACAATTTAAGCTGTCAGAACTTACTTCACAATTTGAGCTGTCAGAATTTACTTCACATTTTAAGCTGTCAGAATTTACTTCACATTTAGAGCTGTCAGAATTTACTTCACATTTTGAACTGTCAGAGTAATATACGTTTAAGTCAGAGCCACTTTGGTGCATCAAACATCTTTGAGCAGAGAACGCAACTGCGCAAGTCTACGTTAACTGCCCCATTCGCCATCACACTATACGGTAAATCTGAACTACATTGAAGTAAGTCAAATAAATATATGAGGATTTAGCGCATAAGAGCAGAGGTATAGGAAACCATTTAGATGACATATATTTGTTTCATTTACTAAACAGGGTAATTGCATTAGAGAAACTCGTGGAAAATAAACAAAGTATCTCATGTAGGTCGTTCAGAAGCAGCAAATCTTAAAACTTCATCACTCTATAACCTTACAGCAAAGTAAAATTCACTACGGAAGTTAAGTCGAGAATAAATCTCGCGTTTTGTGAACTTGTTTAAATTGGAACATTTCTTTAACTTTGAATATTCATTTTCACATCCATCATATGTTTGTATGCACATTATTATTTAGGCTTTGGCGAAATGGGCTGAAGCACCCTACAAGAAATATACACTGCTATTACCCTCAAACTTCAAATTTTTATTTATTGACTAAACAACTTAGCCTTCACAAAGATAACCTAATTGTTGATGAAAGTTCCAGATTTTTATATTGATGATTTATGAATTTATTAATGGCTTATAAACATATTAGTGACTTTTAAACATATTAATGATATATAAATATAATAATGACTGATACATATATTAATGACTGATAAATATATTAATGACTGATAAATATGTGATGTCGTTACAGCACTTACTGAGGATGTTCCCATTATATTTCTCTGCTTAATTTAAAAATGACGGTTGCGTATGCTTTGTACGTATTGAGGATTCGTTTCAATTTTAGGGATATATTGGAGTTAAAACCCCGAAGAATCGTTGCAGATACTGTACCGAAATTCAAATATTTTTTTTTATTTTATTTATAGCAGGCTTGGTGCATTGCCAGATTCCACATATGTTTACTTACAATGATCATGAATATTAAATTTTTTTATCTGTAGTTTTGAGATGATCGTACTTTTTATTATTTCATTGTGCTGGTAACATCCAAATTTTGATATTTATTTTGTTTTTGCAGTTTTTGTCGTTTATTGTTACTGGGTAATTTGTATATATTTTTTTTATTCATCTGGAAGTTATGAACTATTTGCTCTCTATCAACGATTATTATCATTTTACTATACATTAACACTATGATATCTAACTCTAGGGAGATGAGCTGAAAGAATCCAGCAAAATTATATGAGTTAAAACTTTCTGGACAAAATCTTGAGACTTATCTCGACATAAGCCCAATTACCCTTTAAAATGGAGCGCTCAAGCGGAGGTAAGTAATAATAGCGGTAGTGTTAAGGTAAGAATTGAAAATGCTCATCTACACATTTGGGAACATTTTCTGAAATATGCATTTGCTGAAGTGTTTTTCAACTCTATTTACAGTTTAACTATATAATATGTTAAACAATTTTTTTTCAATTGTAATTTCTTCTAATATTTTTGTTAGCAAGTGAAATGTGTCTTAAGGTAAATACATTTTATTGTATATTGCACAATTTTATGGTTATGTAAGAAAATAAATAAATATTTTCATTTTCTGAGACATTACTGGTTTTTTACTTACGAGCATGTTGTAAGGAAATGAGTTTTCTGTAATTAGTAGTGTAACTCAAATTAAATCACAGTATTTTTCAAGAAGAGGATGCATATACTCGTATGGTTTGCACTAAAAATATCCCTGTTTGCTGTGAGGTGAATTTAGCTTATTCATATTATTTTTAAACGACAAATACAACGTTGCCTGTGTACGATTATAATTACTTTCCTTGTATAAGATGTTTCCTTAAAAAAAGCAATTTTGGTACACCAGCACTCCGAATACATTGTGTAGTGAAAATTTTAAAACGTCTTATGTCGTGTAGTGTACCTTTAATCCCAAAAAATCAAAGTATTATAATAGCTGCAGGACTTTTCGTCCTAATGACCCGCTCTGTATATCCATTGAAACCTTGCTTTAATGCCTAACTTGTCAAAACCAAAGTAAAGTAACTAGTTACAATGAAACATTTTCTCTAGGGAGTAACCGAACGCTTAATCTAGCATTGATTTATATTGCCCTAGGTCAGTTGATGGTCACACTTGTTTATAACTGGACAGTTTTTCTTGAACGCCAATGCGTATAACATGAAAATTGGTGCTTAAAATTAAAGGAAGAAGATAGTTAACATCCTAAACATTTAAGGTTAGAACTAAACAGTATAGGGAAACCTAAAAATAGAATTCAAATAAGTTATAGAACAAATTACAGATTAAAATCATCAAACTTATGAAAATTGTGGAAATTTGAGGCTAGAATTCGATTACAAAAAGTAAGAAGAAATCACTTAAAGAAGACCAAATTTAGAAAAAAAATCTGAAGGTTAAGAACTTCAAAATTGACAGGGTCCACAAGCTGTGACATCATTTGCGTTCCAAACAAAGGCGAATTTTCTTTTTAAAACAATTACCCAAATTTTAACCACAGGGAGGTACATTAATAGTTTCCTAATATTATGTAGTAGTGATTTGCGCAAAAATTTTGTCTTTTTAGTATCTCATTAATTTTCAATGAGATTGAAAGTAAAGTGGGGTTATGTAACTCTTTCAAACTTGTTTCAAGATTTAAATTTTTTTGTTACGGACTTTGATAATTGATGTGACTAAGAGTAAATAGTTATTTTGGTGTTATACTGCCGAATTCGTTTTAAATACTGTGCAAAATCGTAAATATCACCTAACTTTTTGGGACAAATTCAACGCACAAGACAAAATTTTATTGGTGTGGATCTAGCTTTATAGAAATGCGTTCATTCCAGTGAAATTGGAATGAATTGAAAACCGAACCAGGATTCCGTGCGCATGCATCCGCCCCTAAAGCTGCAATAAGAAAATTCGTGAACATATGGGGTGATCAAATGAAAGTCGCCAAGTTTACTGTGAAAATTTCATGTGTTTTTAACGTAATGTAGTGATAAAAAACAGATTTTCTATTGCAAGGTTTTTAATAAATTTGAACTACTATCACACAAACCTGTTAATGGAAAATCCCAGTGATTCTGTATCAAATACGCGAAGACTAACGCGACTCTATTTTATGAATTTATGTATCTTATTAATTCAAATCATATTTGGACAAAACATAAATTTCCGAAGGATTTTCTTTTGCTTTAAAATTCCTAATCTATTTCCATAAATAAAACGGCCCAGTGGCAGTGGAAATATCAACCGAAACAACCAATTAGTAGTTGTATGCCCTTTTCGGTACGTTTTCTACGGCGTTATGACTTTTTCATTTGAAGACCCGATAGAATATCTATGTAATATGAATATCGAACAATTTCAAGCGCGTTTATTGAATAACAGCATACGTTATGACTTTTTCATTTGGACACCCGATATAATATCTATTATGAATATCAAACAATTCTAAGTGAGCGTTGATTGAATAACAGCACAGTTATGGCTTTTTCCGTTGGAACACCCGATATAATATCTATTATGGATATCAAACAATTCCAAGTGAACGTTGTTTGAATAGCAAGACACGTTATGACTTTTTCATTTGAACGTCCGATATAATATCTATGTATTATGAATACTGAACAATTCCAAGTGAGCGTTGATTATATAAATTTGTTAATTCAGCAGTAAACAGGTCAACATCAACAATTATCTGAAATAAACAAAAATTGTAGATTTATACTTTTTTTGCCATCATAATGCAATATTATTGTGTGACAGGGTTGGCAACACTGTTTTTTACCTTATCTATGTCCCAAGAAGAATTTTATTTTTCTTAGTCTATGTCGAGTATTTGGCAGTTGACATGATCGTAATGGCGGCCGAATTATAATTTTGTGATCATAACCTATGCTTTAGTACAGTTGACGTTTTTCGTTTTTGGGCTTATTTTTATAATTCCTAATGGTTGAAAAATTGAGATTTAGGTAATTTTTTATTTATATGGACAAAAAAACGTATGAGGAATCATTATTTTGACCTGCTTTTGTGTTTGATGTTAGTAATTCTTGACTGCGAACCTACAACAAAGTTTGTTTGATTTTGATGTTACTTTGTGTTTTTGCGATTGAGTACAGTTTGTTTATGATTTTATTTTGCTTTTTCGTCATCTTTATCTTTTCTGTCACTCAGTTACCGTGTCCTTTTTGTTTCAGAATGAAAGGGTTTTCCATATTTTTTGTTAGCGTTGGGTCACTAAAGCGTTGACAAAATCATGAGCGCAAACGCTGTTTGATGGCCATATCTCGATAAAAACGAAAATGTGAATGGTTATTTAAAGTTCTGAAAGAAGAAAAAGATTCGGGGTGTAAGTAATATATTTTATTTTACAAAAGTGTATTTACATTTGATATTCTCCTGTAAGTGATAGCATAAGAACTCATTGCAGTTTTGACTATGATAAATCCTACCTATGACCATGATCTTTAGCTATCTTTAAAAATTTATATACAAATCCTGTCCCCTGAAACCAAGAAAGATTAAACACAACAGTTGCCAGTGTTTCGATAGCCAAGCAATCATCTTTAGAGAGATAGTACCGCGTTAGAGCAACTGTTGTTATATTTTTTGATCTTTCTTGGTTTCAGGGGACAAGATTTGTACATCAAATCTAACCAGACATTTGAACCCGACCATCTTGTTTTTAAGGTAGCCTCGTTTTCCCAATGAACAGCTTCAAGACGCCAGCATTTTCCGTTTTCTGAAAGAGAAGGTTGTAATTCCAGTGTTTTATTTTTGAACTTCTAACTCTAAAATCAAAACGTCAAAATATTCCTTTTTCTAAAAAAAATTCATTATTTTTTTATTTTAAATTTTGATTTATTTTTTCTTCGATTTTAAACTAGGAGTCTTGAGGTTACTGTAGATATTTTAAAATGTGATGAGACTTTCAATTTACTTACTTATTTCTATGCTGAAGTTATTCCTAAGCTTACTCTGTTGCGAGGTGAGAGCTGAAATTGATTTTCATCTTCTGCCGTTTTCTGGTACTTCTTTTTCTCTGTTTTCTAACTTTGGTCTACTCCTTTGTTCCTTTTCATTTTATTCTTCTTTTTCTTCCCTTTTCGTTTTTCTGCTTTTGTTGCTTTTGTTTCATATACTTTTCTTGTAAGTCTTCAGTCAGTGGCACACATGATCAAACCGTCTTAGTTGTTTTTTTGCTATTTTGTCGATGATTTGTTCTATTTTGAATTGGTCTTTTTTTTTATGGTTCTTGGTTGTCTTCAAAAATTGAAATACAGCACTTGTCCCCTGAAATCAAGAAATATTAAAAAACACAACAAACGTTACTCTAACGCTGATACAATATCTCTCTGAAGATGACAGCTTGGCTGTCGAAACGCGTTAGAGCAACGTTTGTTGCGTTTTTTAATCTTTCTAGGTTTCAGGGGACGAGTTCTGTATTTCAATTTTTGGTCTTGTTTTATCCCAAATTTTGTCTTTTCTGTTTTTGGCTTTGATTTTTCTTAGAAATATCATCTCCATTGCATTTATTTTTGTTCTCTTTTTTTCAGCAGTTGGATCACTACCGTATGTTATCGCTGGTTGCACTAACTACTTTACTTCCTCTGTTTTTATCCATTGATCTATTTCATTTCCCTCCAACTATGTCCTCATCATTATGTTAAGTATTTTGCCTGCTTTCTTCATTCTTTAATTAATCTCCCTGTCCAGTTTGCCATTTTTCGCGATCATCGCTCCTGAATACTTATTTATTGTTGGTTTTCACCACATTCGCGAAAGCGAATGCCAATATTCATTTTTAACATTTCTGAATGCGAATGTTGGCTTTTTTACTGACACTTGAAGAATATTGAGAAAATTCGCAATTTTCAGAATAAATCGAATTTGGAGAAAAACCCCAATTTTTAAAAATATTTCTCTCATAATTTTTATTTTTATTTTGACAATCTCGAACTTTGTAAGAAAACTTTTCCGAAATTTGGTAAAAATATTGTTCTCAGATTTTTTATATTTTTATTAACATTTCAGGCTAATTCTAGAAAAATAAAAAAAAAAATTGAAAAATATCATATTTTAAATAAAAAGTTCAATTTTTAGGTAGAAATTTCCAGAAATGTAAAATATTTAATCGAAACTTCAAGTAAAAGTCGGATGAATGTTGCAAAATAGGTTGACATTTCCGGTCAGTCAAAATTTCGAGGAAACGACCGAAATTTCTATAAAATATTAAACATTATAGTACAGTCCAATTTTGAGAGGAAAAAGTAGAATTTTGAGTATATAAAGAAGATCAATTATAATTTAAAAAACCCAGTTTTGGGATAAGGTCTCAATTTTCAGGCAATCAAAATTAAAATAAAGATCTGATATTTTGGAAATACTTGAAAAATATCGAAATTTCAAGGAAATGACGATTCTCGAGGTAAAAGTCAAAAGTTTCGATACCCCAATTTAATTTTGGAAAAAAAATTAAGAGAAGGAGGAAGGACTATATATTTTGAGAAAAAGATAATAATTTTGCGAAAAAAGTCGAATTTTAGTAGAAATTCGAACATTTCCAGCCCAATTTTCAAAAAAAGGCGAATTTTGAGAAAAATTTTAGGAATAGTAGAAAAGTCCACTGCCTGAGTTAAGGCGACGGAAACCATAATTTTTCCCCCTATCAAAAATCGTTCAACGCGCTTAAAGAAGTTTTCACGTCAAAGAATAATAATTATAGTCATTTTAATTATACAGGGTCCTGCAACAGTGCGTCGGGCATCTATAGGTCCTATAATAAAGGAATTCCGTTCACATGCAGACCTTAATTGTGTACAAGGATGTATTTCAGGAAAATATAGTCACATGTACAGGTGTCTCCCAAAAGTGTGAGCCGCTGAGGGTCAATTTTTTAAATGGAAGCCCCTGTATTTTTTTACATTTTTGAGTTCCTTTCTGACAACTTTACATAATTCTAAGATATTGTTAAATTTGATTAAATAGTTCCAGAGTAATAAATAAATAAAAAAAAAAAATATTTTGCAACATTTTCTTTAAAAATTCATTAAAAATACAAAAACGCCCCAAAATCAAAACTACGCTAGGTGTTTATTGTAGTGGGTCTTTAGTTACTTTGCTATAAATATCTTAGGCCTAACTTTTAACTTGTACAGGGTGTTCAAAATTCAATGTCAAATTGGCTAAAATATGAAGCTAGTAATTACCTGTATTTTAGAAATGTGTTTTTGTAGCTTTCGATAACTGTGAAAATCCTTCAGGAACATCTTTAATAATATCAAGTGCTTCTGTAGAAAATGTAAGATAGTCACATTTCAAACTTTAATACATTTGTTTACATTCCTTTCCATTAAAGCATTTGAAGAGTTAGTTCTCAAGAAGTTGTGTACTCTCAAAGAATAACATAAAGAGCTGATTTTGAGGATTCGTAATTATGAAAACAATCATTTACCAAATAATGTTGAGGTCAACATTCAATTGCCAGTAAATTTACCTTTATCAACTGAAGGTGATATGAAAGCTGTATAAGAGTTTTTATTGGAAGAGAAGAACATAATTCAGATGGTAATAACTTAGTTATAGTTGACAATGAAATTCCTATGCTAATCATATATATTATTTGTTTTAGTCAGAGTACTTGGGTCGTTTAGGAGGAAAAGATGTAACAACAAAATGTAATAAAATATTGAAACACTTCTGTCAACCACCCTGGCAAAAGCTTAGGAAGCCATGATGATAAAAAGGCTTTTTCATTATTACATTTAAAAGGTGTAATAAGTAAGTTAGTAAAATGCATCTCCAATAAGTACTAATCTTGTCATTTTTAGAAGCAGTAAAGAAAGCCTCTTCACAAGCAACCGAGAATGAGATTAATATGTGTATAAAGAACCGGTTGAAGCATGCACCACAAAGAGAATTAATGCAGCTGAAACAGAGAAATAAGAGACGTACACAGTGACCCATTTTTGAATTATTAAAAGTTAATTACTTGTTGAATTTTAATTGTTTATTTTGTTTCAAGGGTAGTTACTCTGGTATTTTAATTGAGTTTATATAATTAAGTTTTTCGGGGGCATGTTAAGGCAGAAAATATATAAAAGAAAAGCCATAATTGACAAAAGAAATGTACAGAAGAATTGTGCAATCAGTTGGTCATAGTCGTAATGAAATTAACAAAAAAGAAAGTGAAGTAATTGTTAGTCCCGTTAAAGCTGTTGGAGTTAAAAATAAAGTTAAGTCACAGAATGAATGTCACATTGGTAGGTCTCTACAATTGTCTTCTTACAACAATATATTTTCTAATCTTAGTAGTTCTAGCTCAATAGTAGATGATAATGCTATTAACAGTTTAAATGACAATAAACTGGACAGTACCGTTTTTAATTACAGTTTAGAATCAAATGATTTAACAGATAACTTAAGGTAGTGGGCAATCAGGCCAAATCTTTCAAGAACTTCCGTCAATGACTTATTACATATTTTAAAACCATACCATCCTCAATTACCCTTAGATTATCGTACTCTCTTGCACACATCAATTAAATTTCCCTGTAAAAAGTTAATCAGTGGAGATTATATACATTTTGGGTTTGATGCTGGTCTTAAAAAAATTCTTAGCAAAAATAATAATTTTTGTGAAAATAATCAATTTTTACTTTCCTTCAACATTGATGGTCTTCCACTATTTCCAAGTTCAAAAGTGAACTTATGGCCGATTTTATGCCTTATTAAAAACACTTGAATAAGTAAACCCTTTGCCGTGGGTATTTTCTGTGGTAATTCCAAACCACATCCTTTAGATGATTTTCTACATGATTTTATTACAGATTTGAAAAAGCTTTTGGAAGAGGGGTTTAAGGTTATTTATAAAGTGTATTCAGTTAAAAGTTCACAGTTGCGTATGCACGCGCTTATATAAAATACGTAAAAGGCCATTCAGGCTATGCTGCATGTGATAAGTGTACTGTTTATGGAGAGTGGATTAATCGAATGGTTTTTAAAAATGTAGATGCTCCCTTAAGGACTGATAAATCTTTTGATTTGCAAACTGACGTGGATCATCACATTGGCAAGCCACCATTGAGCCAATTGACTATTGGATCGGTATCACTTTTTTCTATCGATTACATGCATAATATTTGTTAAGGGGTAATGAAAAAATTGCTCAACCCCTGGATAGGTGGAAATTGCCAGGTTAAATGTGATGCTCACACTGTTCTCGCATTATCAGAAAAGACCAGACCGTTGTCAGATTTACCACGGTGGAAAGCAACTGAATTGCGCACATTTTTGCTGTACTTGGGTCCGTGGATTCTTAAAGATTATGTCCACGACAGCATATATGAAAATTTCTTATTGCTGCATTGTGCAATACTTATATTGATTTCACAGAAACATATACAAACATTTGGACTTAAAACAGCTGATAAATTTCTTCAAATTTTTATAAAACATTCTGAAAAAATATATTGTGTTGAATTTCTTATCTATAACGTTCACCTTCTTTGTCATTTAACTGATGATGTAAAACTGTTTGGTGCATCAGACAATTTCTCAGCATTTCCATATGAAAATTATCTTGGTCAGCTTAAAAACTTGATTAGATCAACCAATAACCCTTTGCAGCAAATTTTTAGAAGGTTAAAGGAAATTGATGGAACCTGTAGTACTGATGGAAAGTTCATTGCTACCGATAGTTCTGAGTTTGGACAATAATAGCAGCCCATATGTTCATCAAATGCGTTTGACGGCTTATAAGCAATTAAAAAAGTTATATTCAACTCATTTATTTTAGCTGTGAATTCTTATTTAACTGCCGATTCTCACTGCCTTACGTTTCATAATAATTCTTTTAATGTTGTTCAAATTCATAATATTATTTTAAATATATCAACCCAGCAAATATTTATTGTTGGAAAAAATTATTGTTCTTACCAAGAGTTATCCCATAAGTTCAACAGTCTTTAATATGTTTAAAATAAAAAATATGTCTATTGAGTTGAAGAACTGAGCATTTCAAAATGTACGCGCCAAATGTATTGTATTTCCATATAAGACTGAAATTGTATCTATTGTTTTGTTACATACCATGTAATTATAACTTTATATAATAAATGTATTTTTCGAGTTATTTTTTAAATTTATTTATAAGCCACATTCTTATTTATTATGTCGTTTTTCACTGCCACAATACTTCTTATATACGTCGTGTATTTCGTCTTATATACGTGTAATATTTCGTCTTATAAACGTCCTATATTACGTCTTATACACGTAAGACGACGACGTCTTTGGGCTGTGACATTTTCCCGTCTTTGAGACGTGACATTTTCCCGTCTTTGAGACGTCATTTATACGTGATAATTAGGAACATACGACGTAATCTATCACGTTTTCAACATAATAAATACCTCAATCTGCTCATTGGGAGGTTGTTAGGGTGTCAGCAATCCTTGGCAATGGGGAGATGTCCTTCTTGAAGTGCCCCGGTTTGCCACAGTTGTAACATGTGCTTCTGTTGGATCTGCCTGTAAGAGTTCCTACCAGTACCAGTTCTTTTTCTTGTTGTCTTCATGTACCCCCGTCACCTCCGCCAATAATAATTCACGGAAAATTGGAGAAACACAATGAACTCTTCTGCAAGGAGCATGCATGAAACAGTATAAATTCAAATTCACTAAAAATAAAACAACTACTCTAGAAGACTTCAATGATTGGACTTCAACCAAAAATACCTTCATTCAAAAGAAAATTCCATTTCACACTTATATAGAAAAAGAAAAGAAAACCAACGCACTTGTTTTGCGTGGACTTGACAATAATCCAGATCCATAAAGACTAAAACATATCTTACACGAAAACAAAATCAAGTTGAAAAATATCTATAAAATGCGCGGCACTAGATGGCCAGCATACTTGGTCGTCACCGATAACAATACATTAGAATCGGTAAAAAAAACTAGAAAATTATGTAAATGATATCAAAGTGAACTGGGAACGCCACAGGAACCACAAAATTATAACACAGTGCCACCTGTGCCAGCAATGGGGCCACGCAACATCCAACTGTTTCGCTGCTCCCAACTGCCTAAAATGCGCAGAGGAACATATAACTAAAGACTGCCCTAAACCACAAAATACTCCCGCAAAATGCGCCAACTGCACGGGGCAACACACGAGCAACACTACCAAATGTCCCATCTACCGAAACTTGGTGGAAAAACTTAAGGAGAAAAGGAACCACAACCAAACACCTAAAAATCAAGAATACATCCCTGCCCCCGTTCTCGGTATAGACTATTGGGAAACACGTAATATTTCCAACAAACAAACCCCAGAAAACTACGACCAAAACTTTCCACAACTAAAAAGACCAAGCCATCAACAACAAGAATCCCACCCAGCAACATGAACCACCATCCAACCAACAAGACCAATCACAACTAAGCAGCCAACCATCAACTTCACCATCTAACAATAATAACCCAGGTAACATTAGGGAACTGGAACATGTACTAAATGAAATTAACAAATTAATAGACATAAAATCATTTCTCAACAAGTGTAAGAAATTACTTATAGGCATGATATAATATAAGACTGGTAATGTAACCCGCTATATCTCACTGTTGCGATAAGTGGCACTAAAACCGGAGACGATTGAAAAGAGAACACCATAGGAAGGATAGTCCGTCGCAGGGCTGCCTTGAGTGGATTAAGCAGTGCTTTCTTGTGCAAATGCTAATACTTTATTCAATTGTTTCGCAATTTTTCAGTTTTATATTTATTATTTTTTATTTATTTTTTTATTTAATTTACTTATCTAACATCCTCAAGTCATATTCCGGAAACACATCATCACACGTCCTAAATTCCAAACACTTTGTCGAATTATTGTCCGAATTAACCCTAGACCCTAACGACATACTAGTAAGTTTTGACGTCACTTCACTATTCACAAATGTCCCAGTTTCCGACTCCATGACGATAATTCGTCAATTACTTTCAGGCAAAGAGAATGCAGATTCTCTAGCTGATTTAACTGAAATGTGCCTCACATCGACTTATTTTTCTTTTAATGGCACCTTCTATAAACAAGTCTCCGGCACCCCAATGGGTTCTCCCTTATCCCCAGTCGTAGCAAATATTTTTATGGAATCTTTCGAAAACACTGCGTTGGAAACTGCGGATTTAAAACCCAAGGTTTGGCTTCGTTATGTAGATGACACATTTATTGTATGGCCACATGGCAAGGATTCACTAAATTTATTTTTGGAACACCTAAACAGTTTACATCCCTCTATTAGCTTCACTATGGAAATCGAAAACAATGGTTCTCTTCCTTTTCTTGACGTACTGGTCACTCGTTTACCAAACGGTCGCGTTTCTCATTCCGTTTATCGAAAACCCACCCATAATAATAGTTATTTGCATGCAGAGTCCTATCATCACCCTTCCCAAAAACGTTCCGTCATAAATTCACTGGTTTCACGAGCTGTAGCAATTTCACAACCGATAAATCTTTCAGACGAGTTGAACAATATTCGTTTCAACCTCCGCAACAATGGTTACAAATCGCACGACATTGAAACTGTCATTAAACGACATCTTCACCCTACCCCTCGTCCTTCACAAAATTCAATAGTTTCTTCTAAAGCCTTTCTTCCTTATGTTCGCGGAGTAACAGATCAAATCGGAAAATTATTGAGAAAACACAACATTAAACCCATTTTTTCATCATCCTCAAAGATCCAACAGCTCCTCCCATCTCCCAAAGATAAAATTTCATCCTTTTGTTCTTATGGCGTGTATAGGGTTCCTTGTTCTTGTGGTTCAGTGTACATCGGAGAAACGGGGCGATCATTTAAGACGCGAATATCCGAGCACCAAAGGTCTCTTAGGTCTGGTTTATTTTCGCAGTCAGCCATTGCCGAACATCAACATGAGACCGGACATAAGATTCTCTTTCATAATATTTCAATTGTATCCAATATTCCCAATTACTCTAATAGGAAGATACGCGAGGCCATCGAAATCCAAAAATTCCCCAATAACATCAACAAAGACGAAGGTTACATGCTTTCCTCCATCTGGAAGCCAACCATCGGAAATCTTCGGAAGTGATCGCACAGACGCGTGGTATATAAAGTTTCCCTTTCCCTCTTTCCTGTCAGAAGAGTTTCGCCTCTGGTATGGTGGACATACTGAGTTACCGTGCTCTTCTGTCTAAACTTTATCCTTTGTACCAATTTTCAGTTCAGAAGAGTTTCGCCTCTGGTATGGTGGACATACTGAGTTACCGTGCTCTGATGTTTTGAAATTGGTCCTTTTTTATTTTTTCTTTTTTTGCATATTCCCTCATATTCCTTTTTTTCATCTATTTTTCTTTCTTTGTTCCTGAAGAAGCCCCCTACGATGGTGGGCGAAACGTCGAACACTTTTAGTAGTTCTTTGACACGGTCCAATCCCGGAAGAAGTATATCCTGTATCGATATTTAAAGTTGGCAACATTTATGGAAATTAGTAATTTTAACTATCTCTTAGACAATAAATTCAGTCATAAAAATCTCAAATAAACATCAGGAAACCAAAGAATGTGTTTTTTGATTTACCCTCCCTTGAAAGCTAACTACTCCGAATATTTTTTCTAAAAAAGTAACCCACACCATCTGATAACTCGTTGGGCAGGTTTTTTTATTCCTCTTTACATGTATGCAGAAGTGGATAAATTTTCCCCCAGATATCACACAGGGTGGGTTCTCATTTTAGAAAAATTAATAGGGATGGTTATGGTTAGCCTCTAAGACTAGAAGGGGGAGGTGAGGCAAAAAACACATTCTTTGGTTTTCCCGACGAGTGCTTGAAATTCGTATGCCAGAAATGTTAGATGTTAGTAACTATTGTTGTTAGCAACTGTCAGGTAGTTGTCAATTAGCTATAATTTTCGTTTAGATGTAAAAAAGTATGTTGAGCATTAAAGTTCTTAAATGTAACGTTGTTTTGTGAAAAAATCACGCCTAAGAAAGATTTATCGAACGGCTAGTTCGAACTGCTTGTAATAAGAATGTTATTATTAATTTTCAAAAATGTTGCTTGCCTAAAACATCGATATCTCAAAAACTAATCACACGATTTAAGATTTTGCTTTAAAACTGTAAAGACAAAGCCAAGAGGTTCATATTGAAAAAATAATAAGTTGCGGAGGCTACCCTCTAAGGGGTGAGGCGGTGCGAGTCAAAAAGTTTTCTATTTTGGTTCCCCCTTCAATGCCCCGATATGTATTTCAGATTTCTTGATACTATTTTTTGGGATATTTCAAATTGTCTTTCTATATACAGTTATTATGTATATATCTACATTGTTGTAATATTTTTTAGCCGCAGATATCAATTTAAGCGTTTCAAATCCTTTTCAACAAGATTTCTCCGGCGTATATATAGAACATTAGCTATATCTTTGTTAAAAACGTTTATAGAAAAAATGTGTCAGATAAATTTTTTTATGATATTATATTTTCTCGAACTTTTTAACTTCTAAACCCTGTAGGGTCCAGAAAGTTCCAGAAACTAAAACATGACATTTTGAAATTAAAGTCAATATTTCAAAAATGAGGCGAAATATGAAGATGAGATTTTCAGTCAAATTTAAAAAAGTCAAAATTTAAAGAAAAGACAAATATTCAGAAAAGTGGCCTAATTTTGATAGAAAAAATGATTTCCGAAAGAGCCCAAAAAGTGGAATTTTGAAAATAAAGTTGAAATTTCTGAAAAGACGAAATTAAACTAATTTTAAGAGAAATTCAAAATTTTTAGCAAAGTTGAATATCGAATTTTGATATAAAAATATCGGGAAAAAGGTGAATTTTAAGAAACCTGTTAAAAGTTCTGAAAAATCAAATTCCAAATGATCAAAATCTTCAGAAAAACTCGATGTTAATAAAAATAAAGGAATTAAAAAAAACGAAATCTCTGAAAAGCAGTCGACATTTCTAGAAAAAGTACCAAATGAAGCATCAAAGATCAAAATTTTCCAGAAAAAAATCAAACTTAAAGAAAAAGTGCAACTTTGAGAATAGCCGGCCGTTTGTGAAAAAAAAGTCAAAATTTTAAGAAAGCTACGAATTTCCAGGAAAAATATTTAGTTTTCCGGGAACATACAGAATGGGATTTCAGGATAATTTTAAATTTGCGAAAAAAGGCGGATTTTGAGAAAAATATGACAGCTTCGATTTTTCTAAATTCGGTTTTTTTGGAAATTTCGATTTTTTTCCCTTGAAAAACAAAAAAAAAAGATCGAAATTTTGAGAAAAGTCAAAATTTAGTCGAAATTCTTCAGAGAGAGTCAAATTTTGTCGAAATTCTGGAAAAAGGACAATTTCGAGAAAAATGTAATTCATAGATTTTTCTCTTGAGTCCTTGAATCAGAGGCAGACATGCGCCTTGTTCTGCCCTACCCTGAGTCAGAAAATGTCCAATATTGAAATATTCGTCGAAATTTTTGTCTTTTTACAAAATTTCTACAAAAGTCATTATAAAAATTTCCAGATAAATATTGTTATTAAAAAATCGATCAAGTTTTAAGCAAAAGGGTAAATCTTGATAAAAAAAAGTCGAAATTTTTAGAAAATCAAAGTTTAAAGAGAAGTCGAAGTTTCCGGAAAAAACTAATTTTGAGAAATGACAGAATTTCGAAAAATAAAACGATGGATTTTAAGATAAAAATTCGAAATTTTTAGTTAAGTTGGATTCTGATAAAATAAATCGAATTTTAGGAATACATTTGAAATTTCCAAAGAAATTTATGAAAAAAGACGAATTTCCTGAAATAAGTCGAAATTTCGAGAAAATATCAATAGCTTAAAGAAGGACGACTTTTGTCGAATGGAAATTTTTTAGAGTCTCCTCAGTTCAATATAAATTTTCGTTAACCACACGAGCTGGGGGGGGGGGGGGCAAGGGCCCTACCCTGCCCTATTCTGACTACGTCTATGTTAAAACTAATTCCACAAAGACGAGGGCCTCTTAAAGATCTACCCGCCCGGAGCCTCGCAATGGCCAAGGCCGCCCCTGTACACAAACAAATGTTTGAATATTTATCGCATTCGGTGTGAAAACTACAGATCGGGTTGGTTCCCAGTGCTGAATCTGATAAAAGTTGAAAACCGTTTGATTTTGCATTAAAATAGTCTGGGTTTTTCCGGATAACTGTGCTCAGTGGTCAACTGTCAGTAGTTCAGGCTACCTGTGACTACTATACGCGCCTAAAGGGTTGCATTATTGCAATCTAGGTCGTATTCTATTTAAAAATCATCTTTCCTGGTTCGAATTAAATTTACGCAGATGGCACCTATGCGGTTTCTACTGAAGAACCACCCGCTTATGCAGCAGTGCCACCGTTTATTCAATTTATTTTCTCTTTTGATGAAAACATTTGTTCCAAAGTAACTCATATAGGATCTCTTAGATATTAATAACTCAACATTGAAACGTAATAAAAATTTATCAACAATCTCATAAGAGCGTTTTCACACGGAACGATATTTATCGCGAGAGATCGCGTCGTCTGAAAACGTCCCAATGCAATAAAAATTGATCAGGTTAACTTGTAGGATCACAATTTGACGGGGTCTTGGGCAGGAGAAAATTCTTTTCTTGAGACTTCGCCCATGCTTCGTCCTTCCATAATGACAAACTCAACCGATCTGAAAACAAAAAATAAATACAAAACAACTTTTTAGAGCTTGCACAACCTTTGACAAAAAAAATGATATGTTTCTGGCGGGTAGAGGGGGGGAGGGGAGTTCAGAAATGTTGCAACTAAAACATCAGAGTTAGGATTTCACATTTTTTTTAAAGTAAAGTCTAAATTGAAATAAAAGGTTTTTTAACATTTGTATGAAAACTGTAAATATCTAGAAAATTTCGATGTCGACCGAACTGATAGTTACTCGAAGAAAAAGGCCTCAACTTCTATAAAACCGAAGTTTCTATTAAAAAAAGTCGAACTTGCGTCGAAAAGTCGAAATTTCGAAGTCAGTTTCTTTTAAGTGTAATTTTCAAAAAAGCCAAAATTCTCAAATTCGATATTTAAAAAGAAAGTTGTATTTATTGTTAATACAGTTTAATAGTGACAAATTTTTAAAAAATTCAAAATTTTCGAGACTTTTTTGAAAATTTCGATTTTATGGAAAATTTGGATTTTTTAGATTTGATTTTTTGAAGACTTTGACTCCTCAAAATTTCGACTTTTTCTTCAAATGGTTTTGTTTAATTCGACCATTTTAAAAATTTGAACTTTTGTCAAATTTTAACTTGGATATTTTGAAAATCTCTAGCTTTTTTTAAATTAAACTTTGAGAATTTCGACTTTCTTTAAGATCTCAACTCTGGAAATTACGATTTTTTGAAAAATTCGACTACTTTGTGAACATTTCAATATCAACTCAAAATTTTCGAAAATTATTTTTTGTTAAATTTTTTTTTAAATTGGAACTTTTTTGAAAATTTCGATTTCGTAGAAAATTTATTTCATGAAAAAAATTTCGATTATTACAATTTAAATTTTTAAATTTCGATTTTTAAAAAATATTGACTCAAATTTCGACTTTTTTTCCACTTTTCTCAAAATTTTCCACTTATACCAAATTTCGAATTATCGCTTTTTAAAAATTTCTTTTAATTTGCTCTCTCCCAAACTTTCTTTGTAAAATTCGACTTTGTTAAAAATGTCAAAAAAAAATCAATATATTCAAAAATTTCTACCTTTTTTAAATTTCGAGGTCTGGAATTTTGGAAATTTCAGCATTTATAAAAATTTCGATTTTTTTGTCAAAAATTATAGTCTCAACTCAAAATCTGACTTTTAAAAAATGCTTTTTTTTGAATATTTGGACTTTTTGGAGATTTAAATTTTATGGTAAATTTGAACTTTTTAAAAGTTTTGATGTTTTGAAGACTTTGACTCTTCAAAATTTCGACTTTCGACAATCGCAATGTACAAAATTCAAATTTTCGACTTTCGACAGTCGCAATGTACAAAATTCAAATTACGTTTCCAATTTAGATTGGGAATTGAATCGTCGACACACACTAGGGGATGTCGATTCCTTTTTAAAATAATCGATTTTTGGATCGATTCGAATCGTGAGCAAAAGTATCGATTCCCGATAAAATTGGGGCTGAAAGATCGCTTTCCGATTAATCGCCTTATTGGTGAAATTTTTAAATATTTCTAATAAAAGAAAAATCGAATAATAATGATGAATTCGCGTAGTTTAATTTTGAAAGTTTTTTTCTTGGATTTTAAAGACTAATATTTATATTTAAATTATTTATTCCTAATTAGAAAAATCCGATACATATTTATTTTCTGTTTCAATTTCAATTTTTTTTTCGAAATTTCAACTTTTTTTCTCAAAATGTCGACTTTAATCTCGAAATTTCGGATTTAAATTCGAAACTTCTGCTTTAAACTCGAAATTTCGTCTTTACACTCAAAATTTCGTCTTTACACTCAAAATTTCTACTTTCTTTTTCGAAAATTCGGCTTTTTTTTTTGAAATTTTTACTTTTTTCCTAAAATTCCGAGATTAATGTCGAAATTTCGACTTTAATTTTGGATTTTCGACTTTGATATCGAATTTTTTCTCGAAATTTCGAGAATAAGTCGCTCTATAATAAGCACACTCTATGGTTAAATTAGGCAGATGACAGTTACATCCCACTACTCTTCTTCCCCAACAATCTTGACATCTGGTAGTAGGGTGCGTTCAATAATTGCTATTTTTAATTAGCAAATTTTGGTCTTTTTTTTTAGAAATTTCGAGATTAAAGTGGAAACTTCGAAAAAAAGTTGAAATTTCGAGAAAAAGGTCGAAATTTCGAGTTTTAAATCGAAATTCCGTGATTAAGATCAACATTTCGAGGAAAAAGTCGGAATTTAAGAAAAAAGTCGAAATTTGAGAAAAAAGTCGAAATTTGTAGAAAATAATTAAAATTTTGAGTTTAAAGTCGAAATTTCGAGAAAAATGTCCAAATTTCGATATTAAGGTCAAAATTTCGAGAAAAAAGTCGGCATTTGAGAAAAAAAATCGTAAATTGAGAGAGAAAAAAAACGAAATTTCGAGAAAAAAGTCGAATTTTTCAAATTAGGGTAGAAATTTCGGAAAAAAAAGTCGAAATTTTGAAATATTTCGCGAAAAAAGTCGAGATTTCGAAAAAAATCGAAATTCCGAGAGAAAAAGTCGAAATTTCGAGAGAAAAAATCGAAATTTCGAGAAAATAGGAAGGTTTTTTCGAAAAAAAGTCGAAATTTTGACTTTAACGTCGAAATTCCCAGAAAAATGTCACAATTTCGAGAAAAAAGATGAAATTTGAGAAAAAAAAAGAAACTCCGCGGAAAAGGTCGCAAAAGTTTGAGATAAAAAGTCGACATTCGAGAAAAAGTTGAAATTTTGAGATATTTCGAGAAAGAAGACGAAATTTCGAAAAAAGGTCGAGATTTTAACTTTAAAGTCAAAATTTCCAGAAAAATGTCAAAATTTCAATAGTAAGGTCAAAAATTCGAGAAAAAGTTTAAATTTGAGAAAAAAAAAAAGAAATTTCGCGAAAAAGGTCGTAATTTCAAGAAAAGAGTCGAAAGATTGAGAAAAATGTCAAATTTTCGGAAAAAGTCGAAGTTTCGAGATTAAAATTGAAATTTGAGAAAAAAAGTCGAAATTTCTAAAAATAACATTATTTTTAATCGATGTCCTTTCTACGCCTTTACAACATTTCGAAAAAGTTGGAATTTCCAGAAAATTCGAAATTTAAGAAAAAAGTCGAAAATTTGAGAAAAATAGTCGAAATTTTGAGTTTAAAGTCGAAATTTCTAGAAAAATTTCGAAATTTGAATATTAAGGTCAAATTTTCGAGAAAGAAGTCAAAATTTCGAAATATTTCGAGGGAAAAGTCGAAATTACAAGAAAAATGTCCAAATGTCAATATTCAGGTCAAAATTTCGAAAAAAAGTCGAAATTTGAGAAAAAAAACGAAATTTAGAGAAGGTCGAAATTTCGAGGAAAAAAATCGAAATTTGGAAAAAAAATCAAAATTTCGAGAAAAAAGTTGAAATTTCCAGAAAAAAGTCGAAATTTACCGAAAAAAGTCAAAATTGAAGAAAAAATCGAAATTTTGAGAAAGAAAAAGTCGAAATTTTGAATTTAAAATCGACATTTCGAGAATAATGTCGATATTTCGAGAAAAATGTCGAAATTTCGATATTAAAGTGAAAAATTTCGAGAAAAAAGTCGAAATTTGAGAAAAACGTCGAAATTTCGAGTAAAAAGTCCAAATTTCGAAATAAAAATCGAAATTTGCGAGAAAAGTCGAAATTTCGAGAAAAAAAGTCAAAATTCTGAATTTAAAGTCGAAATCTTGAGAAAAATATCGAAATGTCGATATTAAGGTCAAAATTTCGAGAAAAAAGTCGAAGTTTGAGAAAAAAAAATGAAGTTTTGAGAAAAAGGTCGAAATTTCGAGAAAAAATCGAAATTTGAGAAATAAGTCAAAATTTTGAGAAGAAAGTCGAAATTTTAAGAAAAAAAGTCGAAATTTCGAGAAAAAAGTCAGTTTCTAGCTTAAAGTTGAAATTTGAGAAAAAAAGTCGAAATTTCTTAAGATAATATTTTTTTAAACGATTTCCTTTCTACGCCTCTGAAACATTTCGGAAAAGTCGAAATTTTCAGAAAAAAGTCGAAATTTTGAGAAAAAAGTCGAAATTTGAAAAAAAAAGTCAAAACTCGAAATAACAGCGGAAGTTTGAGAATAAAGTCGAAAATTCTAAAAATAACATTTTTTTAAAAATCGATGTCCTTTCTACGCCTTTGTAACATTATTAATTATCAAAAATTTAAATTTCGATTTAAAAATTGAAATTTGTACCTTTTTTCTAAAATTTTCGACTTAACCTTAAAATTTCGACTTTTTTTTTCGAAATTTTAACTTTATCTCGAGATGGAGGAAAAGTCAACATTCCGTGATAGATTTTTTTCAAATTGATGTCCTTTCTAGGCTCTTGGAATTTTTACGCCCAAAAAAGTAAATCAACTTTTTTTAAGTTTTGTAGTGTATTTATTAATAGGTGTGTAACATGTTCAACCACTAAATAAAAGTAATAAAATAACGTAAGGTAACTTTTGTGAATATACGGGAATTTTAACTGCGTATGTACGGAATTTTACCTTCACTTATATGGCAACACTGTACCAGTTATCTTTCATATTCAGTTGACGACATAATGAATAAAAAGAAACGTTAAACGTTGCTATCTGTTGGCTTATTAACGCAGCTATTACTAATAGATGGAAGTAGATAATAACATAACGACATAAATACACTTATATAAAAAATAAAAAAAAATTCTCATTAAATTTACAGTGACCTGCATCTAAGGTAAATCGATCCGATTCTTAGAATTTTTAAATCGTTCATTAGATCGATTATATTTGAGATCGATCTAAAAAATCGACCCTAAGACTTGAAAAAATCGTTTTTTCGATTAATCGATCTCAGATCGACATCCCTAACACACACACTGAAGTATGATGTTCATTTCAGTGCATGTTGCTGATTCGGAAACTGGATTGCATATGAGGCATTTAGTGCAAAAGTGGCCTAACCAACATATTCAGCTACTTGCTGATTTTCAGTTTATTTTACTTGTAACATTGATATGTGCAAGTGCAACCTCCGATGGGGCAAAACTAACCTATGTTTAATATTTCTTAGCAGATGGTAACAATAGATCATATTTACATTAAGCCTTACAAATGAGACTTTCCTTTATCAATTCTCTGTGTATATTCATGGATTCACTTGGATCGCCTTTGCACAAAATGCTTCATATGTATGCGATCAGCCTAAACCATATACTGATTTGGTTTTTGTAATCCAGATTATAAAAAAAGACTAAAACTGACTACTCCTAATAACTTGCTTTAGCATTTATCAACTTCACATGTTAATTTATTATCAATTGGACTCTGCCACAAAATTGAATAACCAATATGTTCCACCATATAACATGTATCTGGAAAGTGAAAATTCAAATGTATTTCCACCCTATATTAATCGTGACGCATATTTAACAAATCTGCTGATTAACTGACGAACTGGTGCATACTAGAGAGTCTTTGGTGCATACAAATAAAAAGGAAATATTTATAAAACGATTTTTTGATCAGTGTGACCGTCTCAGACTTTAATTAATTTTAACATGTTCAAACTCAAAAATTAGGGCACGTAAAGGACATTTATTAGTTAAATGGCTGATTGAATGATGAAATTATAAAAAAAAAGACCGCAAATGCAGATTTTTGAACGCCACACACAATAAACAAAAAAAATGGCGCCATAACATTCCGTTCTTGGTCAAATGAACTACCACCATCACTGCGCATGTCCGACAAGCGACGCTGTCAAAGCGACAGGTAAACAACAAAAATTCCAAAATTCCCTAGACGGAACCACAGAGAAATCATAAGGAAGATGTTTGGCGCGTGCACGCGCATTGTATTCGCCAAAATAGTTCGCCGTCATCCCATTAGTTTGCACTATTTCAAACATTTTTATTTTATCTCAGCCAGCCCAATTTGTAAGATGTTTAAATCATTATTTAAACATCAGTTTTTAAGACATATAAGTACCAGTTTTGCAGATATTTAAATAATTTGCTGGGCTCGGTAAGCCCAGTTTAAAATAATTTAAGACGAATCAATGGTCCAAAAATGAAAAATAGTTGACACTAATTGAAATTAAACATAAGGCGCTGTATCAGTGGCGCGCGTCGTGCTTCTGATAAATAAGGGGATCGAAGAACTTAAAAATTTCGAAAATAAAAAATCGCTTCCAAATAAGTCGAAAATTAAGTAACATTTTAACACAGCTTTGGATGAGAGTTCGGATAGCATAACAGCGTCCAAGAAAACTACTGATATAATCGTCGAGAATACTGAAAGCGAAATCTGGTTCGATCATATCAAATAATTATCCAAACAGTTTGAAATTTTTAATATTACCAGTTATATTTATTTAATATATTTTACGACTTATCAAAAATTAGGGAGAAAAGTCGACAACTCGAGGTTAAAACGGAACTCAAAAAAAAAAGACTGAAACACTGACAAATAAATAGGAAGTGGAGGTTGCAGGAGAAGAGTAGACAGACCAGAAATAAGAATAAACAGAGAAAGCGGAAGAAGAGGAAACGAAATAAGAAAAAGTGATAGGAGAGGAAACGGAAAGAGAGAAAGCGAAAGAAGAGGAAACTAAAAGAGAGGAAACTGAAAAAGTGGAAGCGATAGAAGACGAAATGGAAATAAAGGAAACGGAAAGAGAGGAAGCGAAAGAAGAGGAAGCGAAAGAAGAGGAAGCGAAAGAAGAGGAAGCAGTAGAAGAGGAAGCAGATGAAGAGGAAGCAGAAAAAGAGGAAGCAAAAGAAGAGCAAGCAGAAGAAGAGGAAGACAAGCAAGTGAAAGATGACGAAGCGGAAGAAGATGATGATGAAGCGGAAAATGATAATGAAGCAGAAGCGAAAGATGATAATGAAGCAGAATCGGAAGAAGATGATGAAAAGAAAGCGGAAGATGAAGAATAAAAAGAAAATATGGGGAAGAGTCGAGATAAGGAGAACAAAAGGGTATAAAAAAGAGCACTAGAAGCGGAAGAGGTTGATTGTCAGTTTGTGGTGACTCATGCATTTTACCCACACAAAAGCTGATTGGGAAAAATATTAAATGCGTCTTAATTTGAATTTTTAAGTTGCAATCTCTTCTAATTAATAACTAACAGTTAGATTGTACAAAATTACGTTTTCTTTTGAGCGATTTTCCAGTTTTTCAATATTACAAAAGTAAAAATCTGCCTACCTCACTTAAAATTAAGAGGAATAGTTGTATTTCGTTCGGAAAATTCTTCAATAACATCATCATAAAATTGTTCTCTGCAAGAAATCTCTCGAACCAGTTCTCTTTCTATGGATAAGAGCGCCAAACTGGGGAGTTTTTCGTGTCCAGTAGAATTCGCAAGGAAGTTCTGGATGCGTTCCAAGGCGAAAAAATTGCTTTCTGTAGATGGATTAGTAACAGGAATAGTAAGAGTTAACTCGCACAATTTGAAAGTCTCAGGAAAAACTCGCTTGAGTCCACATTCTACGATAGATTTCCATAGATCACTGACGCTACCCCGGTTTATATCCACTGGTGGGTCGTATATCACCGTAAGTTCGGATCGCAGCGCGGCAAAATCGAAATAATCGGGATAATTTCGTTTTAAAGATTCAAGGGCAGCTTCTGGGACTTTATTGTTGGAGCAAAACTTCGTCAGCTTTATGAATATTAAGCTACTTAAATCCCCAAATCTCGCATCTATGTGAGTGGTTATGTTGTCGATTATTTCCAAAAATAATCTTCGACAACGAGTCTCTTCGTCTTCTACAGAGAGAGCGCGCATTTTTCTTTTTTGCTGCTCAATTTGAACTTCCATCGCTTTAAATTCATCCCAGAGGAGATGAAATTGTTCTCTCTTCGTTGAAATAAGGGACTTAAACACAGCAATTTTATTAACGCAGGAGTTTATTTTGGGCATTGGACTTTGCAACGCGGCACATAATGCGTCACAAGGGGCGAACACTTCAGAGAATATCAACAACAGAAAATTGAAGTTGACGTCATTTCTTAATAGATCCAAATACCCTCGAGAGCAAACCACCGTCTCAGGGTCCCACTCTTCTGGCACCTGTAAAACATTTTCGAAAAAGTTCATAAGAGGTAGTCGACATTTTAATACAGTTTGGGCTAATTTGGCGTCATAATTCCATCTAATGGGTGATTTTTTATGAATTTCTACATCAAAAGCTTTTGTTCGCTTCGGGGATTTTAAAAAGAATGACGCTAGACTGGTTAGGGTTGAAAAGAACGCTTTACATTCCTTTATGCTATCGAGAGACTGCTGCAACACCAAATGAAAACGATGCGCCATAGAATGAACAAAGAGGGCGCCTGGATACATTTCTTTTACTATAGTCTGGAGTTCCCCCAATTCACCAGGAATTACCGTCGCCCCGTTATAGCTTTGCGCTACCAATTTGGAACCACAATTAAGCTCGTCAACCACCGCTTGAACTATCGTATATAAAACTGGCGCTGTTCTGTCCGTGATAACATTTACAAACCCTAAGAACCGTTTTTTGATTTCACCTTTTCGCCTAACATAACGTACAGTCTTTGCTAACCGATTGTCAACCACATCCAACATAATTGCAACAAAGGAAGCTTCATCTATTTCACTTTTGATTGTCCTTAACGTAACCTCCGCCATGGAGGCAAGTAAATCGCTTTGAATGGCACCAGAGGCACTCTCCAGTAGCGAGTAATGTTCTAAATGTGACTTTAAAGTTTGGTCGTATTTGGCCAATAAATTACACAAGTTTGTGTAATTGATGGAATCTCCGGGGTGACTCTGATCGTGATCATTTAAAAAGCAAAGTACGTCTACGAGTCTTTTAAGGATTTCGCGGTTTTTTTTCACTTCCTGGTTGTGTTTTTCATGATCAACTCGCAGCTGATTATCCAGAGCCAGTGCAATTTTCCTTGTCCCGAATGATTTTTGTTGAAGGATCGCCCTCAAATGCGCCTTCGTATACGAATGATTCTTCATCATTTTTTGCAAATTGGGTAAATTGGAAAATCCACTTTTGTTCCACTGATTATTTTCATTGGAAAATAGGAGGCACGACCAACAAAACAATACGGACTTTGTGTTGCATCCTGTAAGCCATTCACACCGTTTATAATTTTGGGGGGAGAAATGTCGAAGGAAACTTTTGTCTTGTTTAGTTAAGTTTGGTAAGGCCGGAGTTGGTCTTCCTTTGGCAATAATGAGCTTTTTTTCTTCAAAACTGAAAGCATCAAATCCATTTTTCAGTAAATTGCACACAATGCAATTACATAAATCATTTACGTTGTTTTCAGACTTTACTGAAGTTGAGCCAATAGTATCAACCTCCATACTCGATAATTTGAATTTGAGCTCTGCCTAATTGCACACCAAATTAACGGACGATGTGGCGCTATTTTAAAGATAAGAAGTACTGTCTGCAAAATGTGCCAATTCAATTACTCTTATTTCAAATTAATTGGGGACCACCGATTTTTGTTCTGCTGCCCTTGATTTTGCACCCACGTTTGATCAACTATCCAAATACCTTCCTGTAAAAAAATAAAGATTTGCAAACCTCAACGTATTTTCTCAAAACTTTTTGACACCTTTGACTTTGAATTAAAAATGTTTACTGTTGTTTCTAAACATGTTTACGATACATTTCAAATTTCAGAAAATTTTCAATTTATATATTTTGAATTGTTGATACTTTTGTCAAAATTTCTAGTTTTTTCTCAGCACTGTTAGTACCAATTTGAAATCTATAACTTCTTCCAAATGATATTGACTTTCAAATTGAAATTATCCATATTTTAACTTAAAAACAAGCAAATTCATATTAAGTGAGTTTGTTATAGGGGAGCGTACATACTTACAGGCCTGACAAGAAACAAGAGAATTTCCGGGCTCTAGTTTCACCGTTGGGTAGTAAGAAAACTGTGCATAGGTTCCATCACCTTGTCTTGGTTCCCTGGAATGTTGAAATTTGTTCAATACTTAATAGGCGAGCCACAATATAATTTTGATGATTAAGAATGTGTCAGCTCACTGAGGCTCGGGGCATTTGCATCTTTCCAGCCTCCCTCTCTGTCACAGCATAATTTGTAGTTTAGTGTAGATTGTAGACTGCAAGGATTTTTGTATTACTAATTACTCTTATCACTTGGCTTCACGCCCACCATTCATCAAGTTAATTTTATTTCTATTTTCAATTAGGGGTCCTGTCATATAACTGAAGCACTAAAATAACAAATATTTCAAAGGATTGAATCTGTAAAAGAGACATTAATTTGTAATTTTACCTGTTAGCATCGGAAAACTTACCGAACTTTAAACCTGACGAACCAACAACCTAAAGAAGACGTCGAATTGTCGAATGCAGCAAATTTACAAGAACGCTTCGTAAACAATTTGGCTGTACAACTCTTCCACAAAGATAAGACCAGATAAGACGAATAAGACCGCGTATGTTTCGTAGAGCTTTAATAAAAGCTCTATAACTCTATATGTTTCATCGTTCACTGAATACAGTATTCAATCAACGGTTTCACGAAAAACTATTAATGTATTACTTGTAACATAAATTCATTTTTGTACAATATAATTTAATCTGAGTCTGTTGCATATATTCAAAAATGATTCTAATGTGTTGATTATCAAATTGTGTTATCTATTAATCCACTTTAGATATATAGGTATAAAAGTAGGCGCGAAGTTTCAAATAAACGTTTATATATACATTTATATGTCATATAAGATAAGTTACTAGGAAAAAAAATACCATAATTAAAGCTGCCTTCACGAATAAACATCTTCATGATTAATGTGTTGCCTATATTTCAGGGGTTGTTTGCCAGAACTAACTGGACTAAATGTTTTCCACGTTATTTTTATTACCATTATTAACAATTTAATAATTTTTAGCAGAAATTGACACCAAATATAAAACAATCAGCTTTAGAACAACTGACAACTCATCAAAATATTTAATGATTCAGGTTAGGATTTTGAGAACACAGAACACCATTGAGAAATGTCACAGCGATGCAGTGTTGCCAATATTTAAAGGTAATTTCGAGTTTAAAGTTGAAATTTCGTGTGTAAAGTTCAAATTTCAAGATTAAAGTCGAAATGTCGACTTTTGTACTAGAAACTTCGACTTTTTTCTTAAAAATTTGACTTCAATCTTGAAATTTAAAGAAGGAGGTCGAAATTCTGGTTATTAAAAATTGAAATTACCGAACGCGCCCTATTGTTAACTATTAATATTGAATTGTAAGTAGTGTAGTGGGGCGCAACTGTCATCTGGTTGACCTAACCATAGAATATAGATATTTCGGCTTTAATCTAGTAATTTCGAACAAAAAGTCGATATTTCTAGATTAAAATCGAAATTTCGTGAAAAAAGTTGAAATTTCGAGATTTAATCCGAAAACTCGATTTCGACATTTCGAGAAAAAATCGAAATTTTGAAAAAAAATCGAATTTTCGAGAAAAAACATCAAAATTTACAGGTTAAAGTCGAAATTCCGTGAAAAAAGTCGAAAATTTCGAGATTTAATCCGAAATTTCGACTCCTAACTTCAAAATTTTGAGAAAAAAGTCAAAAATTCGAGAATAAAGTGGAAATTTCAAGAAAAAAGTCGAAATCTCGAAATTAAAGTCGAAATGTCGACTTTAACTCGAAATCTCAAGAAAAAAGTCAAAATCTCGAAATTAAAGTCGAAATCTCTAGATTAAAGTCGAAATGTCGACTTTAACTCGAAATCTCGAATCTATTTTCCTTAAATATTCGACTCTAACTTCAAAATTTCGAGAAAAAAGTCAAGATTTTAAAAATAAAGTCGAAATTTTAAGAAGAAAGTCGAAATCTCGAGATTAAAGTCGAAATGTCGACTTTAACTCGAAATCTCGATTTTATTTTCCTCAAATATTCGACTTTAATCTTGAAATTTAAAGGAAAATGTCGAAATTTTGGTTATTAAAAATTGAAATTGCTGAACGCACCCTACTGCCAACTATTAATATTGAACGGTAAGCGGTGGAGTGGGGCACAACTGTCACCTGTCTAACTTAACCATAGAGTAATACTTCTACATGGTCAGCTCCCTATTCTCTTCGGGAGTTTATTCTGATCAAATCCGATAAAGATGGAACATCCGTGATTGGCAAGTATTGTCCATGAATAAACGAAATGAACAAATCGCTACGCGCTGGTTAAACCGGTGTTTATGTTTGGCCGTGCATAGTTGATTTTGGCCAAGCAAAGATGATTTGTAACATCTGCGCATTACGACTCATCGATGCGTGTGAAGGTCAGCGAGAAAGAGAACTCTTTCCCAGAAGAAACGAGGAACTGGCCATATAGAAGTATTACATATGTACCTATACCTATACAATTTTGAAATGATAATCCTGAATAAATTTTAACCACCGAAAAAGTAAGATACTTTGCACTTACTTAACCAATCGATGCATCCAAAAAATATATCGATACCGCTGATACATCTGAACGACGGTATCGATATAAAAACACCGAACGTCGAAACGAAACCATCGATGTTTTTGATTCATCGATGTATCGTATACATTCCTATTTCAATCTTGTTTCAAGATTTAAAGTTTATTTTTCATTTCTGAATTCGAAAATAAATGTTGCGACTTGTTTTTACCCGGGTAACTGACTTTGGAACGCTGTCATTTATCTGAAATGAACTATAAATTGCACATCTAGAACGCACATAGAAGTTGCGGTAGTTCGAATGCATCAGTGAAAGTTGTTATAGTGGACAAGTGACATACACAAGAAAGTAAGGTTAAATAAAACCTTCATAAACTCCACCGAATCATGAATTAATTTAATAGTTAAACTTATCAAATATAAATCCCAATCCAAATAACTAATTCTTCGACCCAAGACTTACCTTGATTTAAATCGGCAACGGCCTGTCAATTTCGATTACGCGCGTATTCAAGTGTTTTCGCAAACTGTTTTCGTTGGTTCTTCGCGAATTTTAACAAATAAAATGTCGTCGGGGCGTAAGTGTAAGAATTGCGGGAGTTCGGACATTGAAGTAGACCCCGCTCGCGGTGATGCGGTGTGTACAAATTGCGGTTCTGTACTCGAAGACAATATTATTGTCGCCGAAGTCCAATTCGAGGAAGTCGCCCATGGAACCTCCAGCGCTCTCGGCCAATTCGTCTCGGCTGACTCCAAAGGGGGTGCCACCAAATTCGGAGCTTGTAAGTTCTAGTTGGACAGTTTACCGTTACCAAAGTTGACAAAAAAATTTAGTTCATTTGTGCGTTGTTTTACACTATTTGGGTGCGATAAGTTGTGTTATATATTTGTTTTTTATAATTGTAGCGTTCCATGTTGGTATGGGGGTTGAATCGAGGGAGATTACGTTGAGGAAGGCTCGACAAGGAATACAAACACTTTGTAATCAGCTGATGTTGAATCAGCATTGTGTCGATACCGCCTGTGGGTTTTTCAAAATGGCATTGTCGAGGAATTTGACTAGAGGAAGGAAGAACACTCATGTGCATGCTGCTTGTGTTTATTTGACTTGTCGGACGGAGGGAACTGCGCGTATCCTTTTACAACATAATCCGATTCCACAACAAGTATCTCTCTGAAGATGATAGCTTGGTTATCGAAACTCGTTAGAGCAACCTCTGTTGTGTTTTTTAATCTTTCTTGGTTTCAGGGGACAAGATTTGTATTTCAATTTTTAAAGATAACCAAGGACCAGTTCGTTCCACCAAAACAACTTTGATTTAAATCATTGTAAACAACTTTTACTAATTAGAGCAAAAATATTGACAGTCGAGATAGATAACATACTTTGTTTTTTAGACACAAAACGAGCTTCAAAAAGTAGAATTTTGATAAATAATTTGATATGTTTGGGGAGACGTTGTTTGGAAATTAAATTTAAATTTTGGTAAACTGCTGTTTAAAGATTATTTTCTTGAGAAAGTAGCCCAAGGTTCAAAAAAATATGATTATCAATATTTCGTTGGATATTTCTGTAAATTATTGTCACATGAACAGATTTACGATGTCAAATTTAATGAAAAATTCAAATACAAAACTTGTTCCCTGAACACAAGAAAGATTAAAAAAGGTTGCTCTAAGTTAATTTAATGAACGCTTTTACGGCCAGAGTTAGTACAAATTATACTTCTTTCGGGATTGGAACATGTCAAATAACACTTTTAATTGAATTGGTCCAATCCTGAAAGAAGTATATCTGGTAATTTCAAATTTAAGCTTGGAAGAACAAAATTTTACTCTTTTTCTTAAAATCTCGACTTTTTCCATAAACACTTGAATTGTCCGGATTAAGATCAACATTTTAAAGCATAGTTAACATTTTTTGTAGAATTTTTTTTAAAAAAACGTGAACATTTTTAAATTTGGGTAAGACTATCGAATTTTCGGATGAAAGTTTGAAATTTCGAGATGCGGTTGTATTAAAAAGCGTTTAAAAAAGAAATCAAAAGTTTCAAAATAAAAAATCGACATTTTTGGTACAACTTTGAGAAGTCTTCAAATACTGATTTTCAATTTTGTCAAAAAAACGCATTTATTAGGCCTATTGAGAAACAGCTTCATATTTTAAAGGAAGAGTAAAAATTTTGAAAAAAAAACTGTTTTTTAAAATTTTAATCCAATTATAAGGGATAGTGCGATTTATAATAACCGAGATTGTTTAAATCGCTAATAATCGAGTTGCATTCAAAGCTTTATCGTATCATTGACAATGATGACATAAAAAAATAAACAAACTTTTAAAATAAAATTTGTATTTAGGGTATTATGTTAGGTAACTAACGTATTGTAATTGTAATTAACGTATTATGTGTTACTAAGTTATTATGAAGCTGCTAAATATTATGAGGTTAATAATTATCAATAAAGACTTAATTTTAAGGGCGCCTAAGTTTCAATGATACGATAAAAATCCTAATAAATTGTCATTTGTAGAAATATTAGAGATTAAGACTTTAAATTTAAAGAAAACAGGAATTTTGAGGAGAGTTGAAATTTTAATCAAAATTCGTATCTTTTCGTTCAATTTCGAATGTTTTGGTTATTTTAGACCAATAATTGCATTTAGAAATATGCATGTCTCGTTAAAAATATTCCTTAACTTTTACCTTAGATCTGTTGATCGATATTAGTGACATTTTGCAAATTTGTTGCTACGAACTGGGAAGAACCTACCTGAAGTTGTCTCAAGCTCTGTGCATCAACGTGCCGGCAGTTGGTGAGTCTGATTTCTTTATAAGTTTCAATACTGGGGTAAAATGGGAATAACTTTAAGGATTTAATTTAGATTATATATTTTATAAAATATTTATCACATACGATATAGTAAGCAATTAATTTGCTCTAGAATATTGCTACCACTACTGACTTGATTCTACCACAGTATAACAAGGGAAGTTTTTTTCCAAAAAATCATCACCCTGTCTTTTATAAGGACTGATCTTATAATAATTTGAAACAGTCTAATTCCCTTAGATAAGTTTTATTAAAATATATTTAGCTTAATTTACATTTCTTTTACTTGTTTAAATTAACTGCTAAAGAACTTCTCCTACGAGTGTACTAGGTTCCCTTTGGAAATTTTATTTCCGAAAGAATATTTACTTGAACAACATCAGAATGAATAACTGGCGATATATTTAAACCATAGACCATGGTCTGTAATTTAAACAGATGGTATTCAGTAGCATTTACGAGCCTAATACTTCACTTTTCTTTAATTGCTCGGGCGAATTTCTGATTCAGATTTTGATTTAATCACGGAAGTCTAATTTTCATTACGAAATTTTGATTTTTGTTAAATTTTAACTTTAGCTACAACATTTTTACACTGACACAAACGTTGCCAAAAATTTGAGTATTGAAATCCAAAAATTTGAGCGTTGAAATCAAAAAAATTGAGCGTTGAAATGCAAAAATTTGATTTTGAAGTCCAAATTATTATAAAAAATTGTGTGAAGTTTAAATATTTTTTATAAATTCGATAAAAAGCTTGGTATTTTTAAAAAGAAATTATTTTTAATGTTTTGACTGATTTTGTGAAACTTCAACCGTTTTCTCAAGATTTTCAATTTAACCCAGAATTTTCCAGTCAGAATTTTAAACTTCGAATTTTGAGGGAAAAAAAAACGAACATTTCACTAAGATCTCTTAAATTCTACTATTCTTCAAAACATTTGAAAAAAAATCGACCTTTTCCAGAAATTACGATTTTTTTCTGAAAGTTTTCGTTCTAAAACTTTATTTCTTTTTCAAAATCCTACTTTTATTCTCAAAATTTAGACTTCAATTACAAGATTCTAACTTCAGTTACGAGATTCTGACTTCAGTTACAAGAGTCTGACTTCAGTTACAAGATTCTGACTTCAGTTACAAGATTCGAACTCTAATGTCGAGAATTTGAATGTACATTCGAAAAACCAAAATTTTGTTTCACAATTTTTATAATTGTGGTTGATTGTGAGATTTCCACCTTTTTTTTCAAAATTTTCAACTTAAATGAGAATATTTTGATTATTTTTGAAGACTGGAGCTTTCACAAACGTTTCCATTTTTTCAAAAATTTCGAATTTTCCTCAAATTTCGAGTATGCTTCAAATTTTGATTCTACTCTCGAAAGTTTAATTTTCCCCTCTTTGAAATTTCGAGGTGAACAAATTCTGAATGTTGTCTTGTTCAGAAAAAATTCGACACTTGTGATTTCAAAGATGAAATTTAAAAAAAAAGTAAAAATTTAAAGCAGTCAGATGTGCGAGTAATCTTTTGGGAATGCATAAAATAGATTTAAACGTTAAATACGCGAAAAATTGCAATTTAAAGGTAGAAGTTGCAAAAGCAAAAAAATAAGATTGTGTAAAAAAAAGATCGAACAAGCTCGGTAAACCAGATTCAGTAAAATTCATCTAGTATCAGATATTGATTTTTCTGCAAAACTTTATTTTCATTCTGGTGTTGCTTCATCCTATTTAATTAACAATGTAAACTAAGCTTTCAAATGCTTTATATTTTATTAATAGTACACAACAGTTTTATTACCGTATTTAAAAGTACAGATTTTGAGGCAAGTATGTAGACATTTCGAAAAATATCCAGTGATTATAATTCTTTAAATATTATTTAGAGGAATATATCTTTTACCTTAGTTTCTATAAATATATGTATATGAATATATTTATGTTTCTACGAATTTGTATTTTTAGTTTTGAACACAATGTCTATTGGAGATATCCAGCTTTATATTTTTAATAAGACTAAAGTATAAAAACAATATAAATAATAAGTTTTAAATTCACAGCACTTTTAAAGAAAACAAAAAACCACTTAAGCGTCTTTTACACTTTATGCTCCTCATGTGAGGGCCCATAAAATATAAGCTCTGGAATTTGCCCTCCTTGCACCCCCGTCCCATTTGTACTTTCCGAAGAACATTGAAACTGAAACGTCACCTGCCCAACAGTCACCTCGCTCATACCCTCCTGTCCGAAATAACTCAATTCGACACCGTCCAATATGGCGGAAGCCGTATAGAAGGAATCCGGTTCAATTTGAATCGGATTGTCGAAGTAAACATGGAAGGTGTTGCTTGAGCCGTCCGAGAAGAATTTCGTGTTGTTTTCAGCGAGAACTCTCCCCAACCTTTTCAGTTCGATTTTCACCATGTAGTCTGCAGCGCCGTTCGATGAGCCGTAGAGGCCGAAACCCACCACGAATATCCGGCGATCAACGGAGAATTGGATGCTATCACATCTGCCCCTGTATCTCCATTGGTTCGATCTATAGGCACATGACTGAAACCTGTGGCACACCTGGAAAAACAAAGGCGTTTAATTTCCACGCTGTCATCAATCTACACTTTCTGGGCGTATTGGGGGTAGTTTTTTGGGATAACAATGACTATTTTCTAACGTGTTCTTCAAGCGATCGCTTTACCAAATCTGTTAAGCGATTGAATCGTAAAACGGTAGCAAATAGACAAACACACTTTTGCAATTTCTGGATATACTAGCTGCTACCCGCGCCTTCGTCCGCGTGAAAGAAGAGCGGGGATTATTGGGTTACCTTTTTGAAAATTCTTCTTTTTCTCTTGTTTTTTTTTTATTGTTTAAAGATTACGATTTCCATCCAAAATTTGCGAATTATTTTGAAAATTTGGACTCAGTTCTTGCAAACTCTCAAAATTTCACCTATTTCTCCTAAAATTTCATTTTTTTTCTCGAAATTTTGAAAATTTCGACCTTCTTCGAAGTTTTGACATTCTTTGAAAATTTCAGCTTTAAATTTTTAAAAATGACGCATTTATTTTGAAAATTTCGCCGTTTCATCAACTGTGAGAATTTTTTTAAAATGTCGATATCTACAAAATTACATTTTTCAAAATTTCGTCTTTTTTTGAAAATTTTAACGTCAACATTTCCGATATTCTTCCAAATTTTAATTTTTCGACTTTTTTGAAAATTTTGATTGTTTCTTAAATCGCGAAATTTTTCTTGATGTTGAATTTTTTGAAATTTTCGACAAACTTTTCTGAAAATGTCGTCATTTTAAAAAATGTTACTTTATTTTCGAAAATTTTCACTTTTTGAAAATGTCGACGATTTGTCAAAATTTTAATTTTCTTTGGAAAGTTTCCAACTAAAATTACTGACTTTTCGAAATTTCAGCTTGATTTATTTGAAAATTTTTCTAATAATTTTGGTTTCTCTTCAAGACAAAGATTTTCTCGCTTTTTGTTTGAAAATTTGAGCAAACATATTTCAATTTAATCCAAAATTTTGACGATTTTAAAAATATTATTCTACCATTTCCCAAAATTTCAATTTTTTTAAAAATTACAATTTTTTTTGAAAATTTAGTTTCTTCAAAATTTTGACATTTTTGGTTGTTTTTTAAAGCGCGAAATTTTTCTTGATGCCGAATTTTTTGACATTTTCGACAAACTTTTCTGAAAATTTCGTCATTTTAAAAAATGTCATTTTTTTTCGTAAATCTTCTCTTTTTGAAAACGTAGACAATTTGTCAAAATTTTCATTTCTTTGGAAAGTTTCCAACTAAAATTTCTGACCTTTCGAAATTTCAGCTTGATTTATTTGAAAATTTTTCTAATAATTTTGGTTTCTCTTCAAGACAAAGATTTTCTCGGTTTTTGTTTAAAAATTTGACCAATATATTTCAATCTAATCCAAAATTTTGACAATTTTTAGAATATTATTCTACCATTTCCCAAAATTTCAACTTTTTAAAAATTACAGATTTTTTTGAAAATTTAGTTTCTTCAAAGTTTTGACATTTTTGAAAATTTTAGTTGTTTTTTGAAGCGCGAAATTTTTTTTAGTGTCGAATTTTTTGAAATTTTCGACAAACTTTTCTGAAAATTTCGTCATTTTAAAAAATGTCATTTTTTTTTCGAAAATCTCTTTTTGAAAATGTAGACAATTTGTCAACGTTTTCATTTCTTTGGAAAGTTTCCAACTAAAATTTCTGACTTTTCGAAATTTCAGCTTGATTTATTTGAAAATGTTTCTAATAATTTTGGTTTCTCTTCAACACAAAGATTTTCTGGGTTTTTGTTTGAAAATTTGACCAAATATATTTCAATTTAATCCAAAATCTAGACGATTTTTAAAATATTATTCTACCATTTCCCAAAACTTTTTTAAAAAGTACCGATTTTTTTGAAAATTTTAACTTCTTCAAAATTTTTACATTTTTGAAAATTTTGGTTGTTTTTTAAAAGGCGACATTTTTCTTGATGCCGAATTTTTTGACATTTTCGACAAACTTTTCTAAAAGTTTCATTTTAAAAAACGTCATTTTTTTTCTAAAATCTTCTCTTTTTGAAAATGTAGACAATTTGTCAATATTTTCATTTCTTTGGAAAGTTTCCAACTAAAATTCCCGACTTTTCGAAATTTCAGCTTGATTTATTTGAAATTTTTTCTAATAAATTTGGTTTCTCTTCAAGACAAAGATTTTCTCGGTTTTTGTTTGAAAATTTGACCAAACATATTTCAATTTAATCCAAAGTCTTGACGATTTTTAAATTATCCTACCATTTCCCAAAATTTCAACTTTTTTAAAAATTAAAAATTTTTTGAAAATTTAGCTTCTTCAAAATTTTGACATTGTAAATTTTGGTTGTTTTTTTTAAAGCGCGAAATTTTTCTTGATGCCGAATTTTTTGAAATTTACGACGAATTTTATTGAAAATTTCATCATTTTAAAATTTTTTTCAAAATGTCGAATTCTTTTGTGAAAATTTTCACTTTTTGAAAACATCGAAAATGTTTCAAAATTTTCGACTTTTCTTAAAATATATTCAAAATTTTGGTTTTTTTTTGGTAAATCTGATAATTTTGGTTTTTCTTCAACATGAAGATTTTCGAAAAACTCGTTTTTTTTTAAATTTGACCAAAATTTTGATTTTTTTTTGGTAAATTTGATAATTTTGGTTTTTCTTCAAGATGAAGATTTTCGAAAAACTCGTTTTTTTTGTAAAATTTGACCAAAATTTGATTTTTTTTGGTAAATTTGATAATTTTGGTTTTTCTTCAAGATGAAGATTTTTAAAAAATTGGTTTTTTTTTTTGAAAATTTGAGCAAAATTTTCATTTTTTTTTGGTAAATTTGATAATTTTCGTTTTTCTTCAAGATGAAGATTTTCGAAAATATCGTTATTTTTCAACATTTGATCAAAATTTTGATTTTTTTTTTGGTAAATTTGATAATTTTGGTTTTTCTTCAAGATGAAGACTTTCGAAAAACTCGTTTGCTTGATTTATTTGAAATTTTTTCTAATAAATTTGGCTTCTCTTCAAGACAAAGATTTTCTCGGTTTTTGTTTAAAAATTTGACCAATATATTTCAATCAAATTTTTGAAAATTTGACCAAAATTTGATTTTTTTTTTGGTAAATTTGATAATTTTGGTTTTTCTTCAAGATGAAGATTTTCAAAAAATTCGTTTTTTTTTTGAAAATTTTACCAAAATTTTCATTTTTTTGTAAATTTGATAATTTTCGTTTTTCTTCAAGATGCAGATTTTCGAAAATCTCGTTATTTTTTAACATTTGATCAAAATTTTGATTTTTTTGGGTAAATTTGATAATTTTGGTTTTTCTTTAAGATGAAGACTTTCGAAAAACTCGTTTCTTTTATGAAAATTTGACCAAACATTTTGTAATTCAATTTTTCAAAATATTGATCAGATGTGAAATCCTATTCTACCATTTTCAAAAATTTCAGTTTTTTAAAAAATTACAATTTTTTTAGAGTTTCTTCAAAATCTCGACTTTTTTGAAAATTTTGATTGTTTCTTAAATCGCGAAATTTTTCTTAATGTCGAATTTTTTGAAATTCTCAACGAACTTTACAGAAAATTTCGTGATTTTAAAAATTGCTTCAAAATGTTTACCTGTTTTGAAAACCTTCACTTTTTGAAAACCGACAAATTTTCAACTGTTCTCAAAATTTATCCAAAATTTTGATTTTTTTTGCAAATTTGATTAATTTGGTTTTGCTTCAATACAAAGATTTTCGAAAAAATTGCTTTTTATGAACATTTTTCCATTCAATTTTTCAAAATCTTGACCATTTTTGAAATCCTAGTCTACAATTTTCTAAAATTTCAACCCATTTTAAGAATTAAAAATTATTTGAAAATTTCGCCATTTCTTCAATTGTGAGAATTTTGTAAAATGTCGATCTTTACATTTTTAAAAATTACGACAGTTTTCAACATTTCGTCTATTTTTGAAAATTTTAACTTGAACATTTTCGATTTGCTTCAAAATTTTAACCATTTTTTGAAAATTTTCAGTTTTTTTAAAACTAATCCTTTTTTGAAAAATACGACATGATTTTTTCGACTTTTTTAAATGTCGACTCCTTATTTGGCTTATTTTTTTAAGTGTCAGCTTTTTCGAAAATTTCGTTTCTTCCAAAATCTCGTTTCGAGTTTAAATACGAAATTTTTTAGAAATACTATTTTAAAACTTGATAATTTCCTGTTTTTCTCAAAATTCGTAATTTTTTTTCCAAAAAATCTAACTTGAATTTTTAAAATACGAAAATTCGAGAATTTTACAATAAATTTCAAGTCTATCAAAATTTCCACATTTTTTTTATTCCAGTAAAGGTTCAGGAGTTTCTTTTGTGAAAGTCAACGGTAACGTGGACATTTTCAGTTTGCATTTCAAGTTTTTTCAAAATTGCGAATTTTTTCTAAAATTCCAACTTTTTTTCTTTCAAAATTGCTAAAATTTTCGAAAATTTCAACTTTGTTTTTAAAATTTCAATGTTTTTTGAAAATCCCAGCTTTCTTTCGAAATTTTAACTTTCTATAAAAATTTTGGTATTTCTCAAAATTCCGACATTTTTTTAAATTCCGACATTTTTCAAAATTTCGAGTTTTTTCAAAATTTCGAGTTTTTTCAAAATTTCGAGATTTTTCAAAATTCCGACATTTTTCAAAATTCCGCATGTTTCAAAATTGGCGCCTTTTGGAAAATCGTTGCTTCAATATTTATGGACTATTTTCAAAATTTTAACTACGTTTGGAAAATTTTGAATTTTAATCTTGGGCTTTTTGCAGAATTTTAACTTCCTTTGAAAATGTCGACTCCAAAATTTCGACCTTTCTAAAAATTTGGAACTTTTTGAAAATTTCGGTTTTTAATATCTTGGGACTTTTTCCAAAATTTTGACTTTCATGAAAAATTTCGACTCTAAAATTTTGACTTTCATGAAAAATTTCGACTCTAAAATTTTGATTTTTCCATAAATTTAGATTTTTCCAAAAATTTAGAACTTTTTGCAAATTTTGAGTTCTTTTTAATATCTTGTCTTGCAAAATTCCAACCTTGAAACTTACCACTTTTCGACTTTTGTGGCGTTTCCGTTTATTTTTTTAAATTTTCGAAAATTTGGAACTTTTTGAAAATTTCGGTTTTTCTAATATCTTGGACTTTTTGCAAAATTTTGACTTTCTTGGAAAATTTCGACTCTAAAATTTTAATTTTTCCAAAAATTTCGACCTTTTGATAATTTTGAGTTTTTTTTTTTTGATATTTTGTTTTGCAAAATTCTAACTTTGAAACTTTTCACTTTTCGACTTTTTCTAAAAATTTCGCCTTTTGCGATTCCGTTTATTTTTTTAAATTTTCGAAAATTTGGAACTTTTTGAAAATATCGGTTTTTTAATATCTTGGACTTTTTGCAAAATTTTGATTTTCTTGGAAAATTTCGACTAAAATTTTGATTTTTCCAAAAATTTCGACTTTGTGAAAATTTTGAGTTTTTTCTTTGATATCTTGTTTTGCAAAATTCTAACTTTGAAACTTTTCACTTTTCGACTTTTTCTAAAAGTTTCAATTTTTGCGATTCCGTTTATTTTTTTAAATTTTCAAAAATTTGGAACTTTTTGACAATTTCGATTTTTCAATATCCTGAAATTTTTGCAAAATTTTGACTCTTGGAAAATTTCGACTACTCTAAAATTTTGATTTTTCCAAAAATTTCGAACTTTTTGAAAATTTCTAGTTTTTTTTTTAATATCTCATCTTGCAAAACTCTAACTTTGTAACTTTCCATTTTCGACTTTTTGTAAAAGTTTCGAGTTTTTCACGTTTCCGTTTATTTTTTTAAATTTTCGAAAATTTTGGAACTTTTTGAAAATTTTGGTTGTTTAATATCTTGGACTTTTTTGATTTTTTTTGGAAAATTTCGACTCTAAAATTTTGATTTTTCCAAAAATTTCGACTTTTTGAAAATTTTGAGTTTTTTTTTAATATCTTGTTTTGCAAAATTCTAACTTTGAAACTTTTCACTTTTCGACTGTTGCGATTTGGAACTTTTTGAAAATTCGGTTTTTTAATATACTGAAATTTTTGCAAAATTCTTTCTTGGAAAATTTCGACTTTAAAATTTTGATTTTTCCAAAAATTTCGAGTTTTTTTTAATATCTTGTTTTGCGAAACTAACTTTGTAACTTTTCGACTTTTTGTAAACGTTTCGACTTTTTTTAGTCTTTCCGTTTATTTTTTTAAATTTTCGAAAATTTTGGAACTTTTTGAAAATTTTAAGTTTTTTATCTTGTCTTGCAAAATTCTAATTTTGAAACTTTCCACTTTTCAACTTTTCTAAAAATTTGAACTTTTTTCGTGATTCTGTTTATTTTTTTTAAATTTTCGAAAATTTGCAACTTTTTAAAATTTCGCCTCTTCGGTTTTAATGATTTTTTTGTTTTAATTTCGTTTTTTTTTCGAAAATTTTAAATTTCAAAAAGTTTCGTTTATTTTTAGACTTCGCATGTCTCAAAATTTCGACTAATTTTTAAGATTTCTTCCTTTTTTTGAACATGTTCACTTTAAAATTTCACCTTTTTCGAATTTTTGATTTTTTAAACATTTCCATTTTTTCCAAAATTTAACTTCTCAAAATTTTAACTTCTTGAAATTTTAACTTCTTAAAATTTTGACCATTCTTGAACATTTCAGCTCTCTAATAATTTTGGTTTTTCTTCAATATTTTGGCTTTCAAAAATGCGGCTTTTTAAAAAAAAATTGATTTTCCAAATTGTCTTTGATTGATTCTAAATTCAATTCACACGTTCGCAATTTTTTAATGTATTATTAGTTTGAAAGCGCCTGGATTAGTTTTTTGGTATAAAAAGAAGCCTAATTTGTGCTCCAAGGAATGTCTACACCAATGTTTATCGAAGTCATTTCAGACATTAAACCGTGAAAGTGTAACATACACATTTTCTCAATTTTTCGGATATGCCAGGTTCTGCCTATTTTCTATCCTATGTTTCAAGCAGCTTCTGTATCGATTTTCATCGAAATTGGTTCAGGGATTGAGCCGTGAAACGACAACAAACGCACTTTCGAAACTTTGGGATATATTAGTAGTTTGGAAGCATCTGGAGTAGTTTTTTGGGATAAAAGGCAGCCTATTTTCCAATTTGTGTTCCACGGAATTTTTGAATCAATTTTCATCGAAACTTCATCGAACTTGTCGAAATCCGTTCAGAAATTTAACTTATCGCTAATCGGTTTTATTACGTACCTGAGATTTCAACCCTGTTCGCGGCTTGATGGGGTACTGCAGCGTGGGTTTATTGTTCGCCGTGAAGTGAAAAAATATATCTATTGTCTCCTGTTGAGTCAGAATACCCTTTTGGGCGGCCCCGTTGGCGAACTCCTCGAGCGTCATGGTCGGTATTCGTATCAAATACAGAGCGTCGCCCAAAACTAGTCTTTTATTTTGCGGTGTCGGTTCGATGTCTTTCCTGATGCACTCGGCCGTCGCCCAGCTGAGGGCCGCCTCCAACAGATTCATCTCCTTACATTTTAAAGTTTCTCTTGCTAAAACCGATTCTAAGGTATCCTTATCTATATCTACAAACCCTTCCGATTTTAATGCCATTTCTGCCTGAAAGAGGAAAGTGTAAATAGTTAAAATGGAACGATTGCTCCAGGGATTGTTGCAGTGGGTTGGCAAGAGTATATTTTGTGAGAAATGTATAAATATGCGACGTTGTCTGCGGAATTAGTTGCTCTTACAACTTTAGGAAAAACGGTTTAAATTTAAAGTCCTTTTTGTTAACTTTTACAACTTTAGGAGAAACTGTTTTAAATAAAACGGTTAAAATAAAACAGTTTTTAAATATGATAAATCTATGGAACAATTTGTTTTGTTTTAAGAGTTCATGTAGATTGTGGAATGGTGTTTTGTTCAAATTCGCCGATACGATTACGTGTATAGTTAGCTGCTTGGCGAGTCTACAATTATATATTGGGTAGCAAAGTTGCGCCCTATCGCGTTAGATGACGCTATAAGATCATTATGTTAATAAATTTCTATGTTTAAATTTACGTTAAGGCTATGGTCTACCGTTAGATGGCGCTGTCGTCGCTACGTAAAAAATGGAGAACTTCTTTGATGTAATATTAGTTTAAAAGTATCTGGAACAGTTTTCTTTAGACAGAAACAGTTTTCTAGGATAAAACGTATTCTATTAACGATCCCGCTTTGCGGTGTAGGTCTATACTAGTTTTCGTCTCGAAATAGCTTCAGTAACTGAGTCGTGAAAGGCGAACAAACAGGCAGACTACTTTCGCTTTGTCCAGTAATAATATAAGGATCTTTTACTGGTCGAGTACCAATTCATGTTGTACCAAAGGGACAAACGGTTCGTACCCAACGAAATATTTGAGAGGTTGTATCTATCCTATAACGAAAGATGGCGCTGACTACCATAACCTATGATGTCTGAGTAGAAATAATATTGTGAACGCATACGCAATCCTAATTAATGTATCCTTTTATTTATTTATAATAAATGCGAAAGTGCGTTTGTCTGTCTGTCTGTTTGTCGGGTTTTCACTGCTCAATTACTGGACCGATTTCGATGAAAATTGGTACAGATGTTCCTTGTAAACTGGAAAAGCTAATAGGTTACATATTATCCCGCAAAACTGCTCCTAATATTACGTCCAGAAAGCAACTCTGACAGATTTATAACATCATTTGACTTCATAATTGATACCGATACTGTATTAAAGACAAGTTACTGATCCAATTCCACGGCTGAAGTCGCTGGTATTAGCCAGTTGTATTATAAACAATAAACGGTTGTCTATTTGTTTTGGGGGGTTCCAGGGACCCTCCTTACGCAATTTGGTCGAAATCGGTTCAGTAGATAAATTGTGAAATGATAACAGACAGACAGACACACAGTTTTACAGCTTTACAGTTTGACATCCAGTCAAATCTATTTGAGTTTAGAAAAAGTTTAGGATGACCCCTTGATCTTGAAATTGCATTTGGTACAAGTTATTTGTTAATAAATGCTTAATTCAGGATTAAAGTAAATGAGTTAAACGTGCCTTTAAAATGTAATGCTATTTGCATAAAATATTTTATTAACAAATTATGCTGGATGTTAAAAACTATTTTAACATAAATGAAATTTACGAGCTTCGATATATTGAACATTATCTGCAACAATTTCCCTAAAATTAGGCAAATTGCTTGTTAATTTCTGGTTAAACTCGTGTACTAATATTTTTCGGATTAACGATTCAAGGAATTAATAAATTTTACTACAATTATTAGACGAATTCAAATTTACACGAAGGAAATGATCGGCAATATTTGATGAAATTTAAATTATCTGTGAATTACACGAGTTTTATGTGTAAATGTTATATTGGTTCAGTTTTTTATTGGTAAATGCTAAAAAGCCCACTCTATAGACCTGATTTGACTCCCTTCGACCTTTTCTTTCCAAAATGTTGGAGGCCACCTTCCACTGAGTCGAAATATTTCGTCGAAGATTTATTTTGTAGAGCGAAAAAATTTGAGCAAAACAATTAAAAAATTGCAAATTTAACCAACATCTTCGAAAAGAAACTCAAAATTACGAGAAATTGTTAAAATTTTGAATCCAAAATTTCCAGAAAACGTCTTATAGACTTATAAAGAGTCGTGTTTTGGCACAAAATCTTGAGAGAAAGTCGACGACATTTTTAGTTTAAATTTTAAAAGTTCGATAAATTTAGAGACTAAAGTGGAAATTTTGAGAAACGAAAGTCAAAATTTCTAAAAATAAAGCATAGATTTCGAATTTAAAGAAGTTTTAGCGCAATACTCAAAAATTTAAGAGTTAGCTTTGAATAGAAACTCAAAATTTTGAGAAATTGTTAGAATTTGGAGAAATTGTTAGAATTTTGCGAATTTGTTAAACTTTCGATTCTAGAATTTCCAAAAAAAATTGAGTTTTACAGACTCGAGAGAAAAGGTGGAAATTTTTAATTTAAGTTCAGGGATTGAGGTGAACATATGAAAGAAGTCAAAGTTTCCAAAAGGAAAGTCTTGATTAGGCGCTTTAAGACGAACTTTAAAAAAACAAATGAAAATTACCCTCAGAATTTTGAAAACGATCTCAAAGATTAAAGAAATTATTAAAATTTCGATTCCTCATTTTGCAACTTCAATATCGTTTCGACTTTAATATCGTTTCGACATCAATATCGTTTCGACATCAATATCGTTTCGACTTCAATATCGTTTCGAAATCAATATCGTTTCGACTTCAATATCGTTTCGACATCAATATCGTTTCGACTTCAATATCGTTTCGACTTCAATATCGCTTCGACGCCAATATCGTTTCGACTCCCAATATCGTTTCAGCTTCAATATCGTTTCAGCTTTAATATCATTTTAACATCAATATCATTTCGACTTCAATATCGTTTTAACTTCAATATCAAAATTACAACTTAGATTCGAATTTTTTTTTGGAAGTTTCGACTTTTAATCTCGAGCTGGAAGCTTAAAATTTGGAGAAAATGTCGAAAGTTTGAAATCAAATCGAAAAATGCCAATATTTCGAGTTTAAACTTGAAATTTGAGTTTTTAGAAATTTCGACTTTTTATTCGAAACGATTTTTAATCCTAAAATTTATAAAAAAAAACTTCGATTAAAAATTCCAAACCTTTACTCCGTATTTTGAGAAAATGGTTAAAATTTTAGAGAAACTTAACCTTTTCTAGGAGGAAATTTCCAAAAAAGGCGAAATTTCGAAAACAGGTTAACAAAAACGGAACTTTTCGAGATTCAAATTCAAGCTTAAACTCGAAATTTTTAATGAAAAAAAAATAATAATTTCGAATTTTTCAAAATTTTATGTAATTAAATTCAAAATTGTGATATTCTCAGTTTCAGTTTGCAATTTAACTCAAAATGTTCGAAAATGTTGGTTTCTTTTGTCGAAACACGTTTTTTTTAATAAAACAAAAAGTTTCAAATAAAAAAAAAGGTTAAATTCGAATTTTTCAAAATTTTGTGTAATTCGAAATTCCGATAATTCGAGTTTCAATTAAATTCGAATTTAATGTTGGCTTTTTTTAAGACTTTTTTTAACAAGAACTCGAAATTTGAACTCGATATTTCGGGAAAACAGTAAAGGTTTCGAAGCTTCTTTCGAAATAAAAAATTTCTAGGAGACATTTCGATCAAAATTTCTAAAACAAAACAAAATTTTTAGAAAGTTTTGGTTAATTGATTTCATTTCTGTTCGCAAAAGTTTTAAAAGTTTAAAAGACGAAATTCTGAGAAAAATTCAATATTTTTTAGAGAGTATAAAATTTGAAAAATAAAAAAAATTTAAACCCAAAAAAAACCTAAAATTTTCAAGTGATATTTTTCAAAAGTTAAAATTTACAAAAAATTTAAAATTTCGGTAAAAAGTTAAAACCTAAAAATTTTGACAAAACATTGGGTTAAAAATGTTAAATAAATCGAAATTTTAAAAGGATCAGCATCTTTAGAATGAGACAAAATGTTGAATAAAAGTAAACATTTTGCAAAAAAATAAAAATTTAAAACACTGCAAACTAACTAAATAAAGGCCAAATTTCCAAAAATCAAAATTTTTAAGCCAAAATAGGAGAAAAATGGATTTTTAAAAAATGTGGAATTTAAAATAGTCAAAATTTCGAGTAAAAATTAGTCTTGAAAAAAGACGATATTTTGAAAAAATCGTAAATTTCAAACGAGATATTTTGAAAAAATCGTAAATTTCAAACGAGAAATTTTCAAAAAATGAAACTTTAGAAAAGTTAGTTTCGGAAAAAATTTGAATTTTTCAAAAAAAAAAAAAAATCGAAAAGATGAAATTTCCAAAAAATAACAATTTTAGATGGTAGAAATTTTCAAAAAATATATAATATTTCAAAAAAAGAAACCAAAAGAATAACAACATTTTCAAAAAGTCGAAATTTTCAAAAAAGTTTAAATTTTCAAAAAAGTTCAAATATTCAAAAAAAATTAAAATTTTTGGAAATTTTTAAACAAGGTCGCTTTTTAAAAAACTGAAAGAAAACTGCAATTTTTAAAAAAGAAAAAAATTCGAAAAAAGTTAAAATTTTCAGAGTATAAATTTTCATAAAATTTTCAGAAAGTAGAAGTTTTAAAAAATGTAGATTTTCTCAAAAAATATCAAATGTAACAAAATTTTCAAAAGCGTCGGAATTCTCAAAAAAGCAGAATTTTTCAGTCAACAACAAAAAATTCAATATTTTCAAAAAAGTTCAAGGTCGACTTTTTAATAAGTGAAAAAAAATGCAATTTTGAAGAAATGAAAAAATTTCCAAAAAAAGTTAAATTTTTAAAAAGTAGAAATAAATTTACAAAAAGTAGAAATTTTCAAAAAAAAGTCAAAAAAGTTGAAATTTTCAAAAAGTTTATTTTCTGAAAGTGGAAATATGTATGCAAGAAAAAATTCAATATTTTCAGAAAAGTCGAAATTTTCAAAAATATCGGAATTTTTCAAAAAAATTTTAAAACCTAAAAACAAGGTCGATTTTTTAAATAGGGAAAAAAATGGAATTTCAAAAAGTAGAAAATTTTAAAAAATAAAGAATTTTAAAAAAGAAGTCTAAAAAATAATGAAATTTTCAAAAAGTCGAAATTTTCAAAAAGTCTACTTTCTAAAAATCCAAATTTAAAAAAAAATATTTTCCAAGGAATGTCGAAATATACAACAAAAAAATTCAATAATTTTAAAGAAGTTGAAATTTTCAAAAAAGTTGAAATTTTCAAAAAAAATTTCAATCTAAACAATTTCGATTTTTTAAAAAGTGAAAAAATGCAATTTAAAAAAAGAATTCAAAAAAATTAAATTTTCAAAAAGTAGAAATAAACTTTCAAAAAGTATCAATTTGGAATAATGTAAAATTTTCAAAAATAAAGTTAAAAGTGTAAAAAAATGTTGAAATTTTCAAAAAGTCGACTTTTTAAAGAAGCCTACATTTCAAAAAAAAGCAGAATTTTTCAAAGAAAGTCGAAATATACAACGAAAAATTCAATATTTTCAAAAAAATGGAATTTTCAAAAAACTTCAAATTTTTGATTAAATTCAAATTTTCGAAAAAATTAGAATTCTTCAAAAAAAAAATTAAGGTCGACATTTTAAAAAGTTAAAAAATGCAATTTATTAAAAAAAATAAAATTCAAATTAGGTCGATTCTTAGAAAAAGTGAAAATAATTTATTTTCAAAAAATGAAAAAATTTTGAAAAAGTATAAATTTGAAAAAAATTAGAATTTTTCAAAAAAAGTCAAGAGTAACGAAATTTTCCAAAAAGTCGAAATTTTCAAAAAGTCTACTTTTTAAACAAGTCGAGGTTTAAAAAAAGTTGAATTTTTCAAAGTCGAAATAAACAACGAAAAATTCAATATTTTCAAAAACTTCTAATTTTCGAAAAACTTCAAATTTTCGAAAAAAACTGAATTTTTCGAAAAAAATTAAATTTTTCAAAAAAATTGAAAACTTTCAAACAAGGTCGACATTTTAAAAAGTTAAAAAATGCAATTTAAAAAAAAATAAAATTCAAACTAGGTCGATTCTTAGAAAAAGTGAAAATAATTCATTTTCGAAAAATGAAAAATTTTTGAAATAAATTAGAATTTTTCAAAAAAAGTCAAGAGTAATGAAATTTTCCAAAAAGTCGAAATTTTCAAAAAGTCTACTTTTTAAACAAATCGAGGTTTAAAACAAGTTGAATTTTTCAAAGTCGAAATAAACAACGAAAAATTCAATATTTTCAAAAAAATCGAAATTTTCAAAAAACTTCTAATTTTCGAAAAACTTCAAATTTTCGAAAAAAACTGAATTTTTCGAAAAAAATTAATATTTTCAAAAAAATTGAAAACTTTCAAACAAGGTCGACATTTTAAAAAGTTAAAAAATAAAATTTAAAAAAAAATAAAATTCAAACTAGGTCGATTCTTAGAAAAAGTGAAAATAATTCATTTTCGAAAAATGAAAAATTTTTGAAAAAAATTGGAATTTTTCAAAAAAAGTCAAGAGTAATGAAATTTTCCAAAAAGTCGAAATTTTCAAAGTCTAATTTTTAAACAAGTCGAGGTTTAAAAAAAGTTGAATTTTTCAAAGTCGAAATAAACAACGAAAAATTCAATATTTTCAAAAAAATCGAAATTTTCAAAAAACTTCTAATTTTCGAAAAAAACTGAATTTTTCGAAAAAAATTAAATTTTTCAAAAAAATTGAAAACTTTCAAACAAGGTCGACATTTTAAAATGTTAAAAAATGCAATTTAAAAAAAAAATTCAAACTAGGTCGATTCTTAGAAAAAGTGAAAATAATTCATTTTCGAAAAATGAAAAATTTGTGAAAAAGTATAAATTTGAAAAAAATTAGAATTTTTCAAAAAAAGTCGAGTAACGAAATTTTCCAGAGTCGAAATTTTCAAAAAGTCTGCTTTTTAAACAAGTCGAGGTTTAAAAAAAGTAGGATTTTTCAAAGTCGAAATAAACAACGAAAAATTCAATATTTTCAAAAAAATCGAAATATTCAAAAAACTTCTAATTTTCGAAAAAAATTGAATTTTTCGAAAAAAATTAAATTCTTCAAAAAAATTGAAAACTTTTAAACAAGGTCGATTTTTTTTAAAAGTGGAAAAGAAAATGTTATTTTCAAAAAAAAGAAAAAAATTCGAAAAATAAAAATAAAATCCTTAAAGTAGAAATAAATTTTCCAAAAGCAGAAGTTTTCAAAAAATGTGCAATTTTTCAAAAAAAAGTAAACCGAGTAGCGAAATTTTCAAAAAATATTAAAGCTTTCAAACAAGGTCGATTTTTAAAAGTGAAAAAAATGCAATTTTCAAAAAAAAAATCCAAAAAGATTAAATTTTCAAAAAGCAAAAATCAATTTCTAGAAAATAGAAATTTTTAAAAAATGTAGAATACTTTAAAAAACTTAAAAAAGTAACCGAATTTTCAAAAAAGTGTAATTTTTAAAAAGTACTTTCTAAAGTCAAAATTTTTAAAAATTCAACATTTTCAAAAAAGTCGAAATTTCCAAAAAAATTCAAATTTTCAAAAAAAACTTAAAACTCAAACTAGGTTGATTCTTTAAAGTGAAAAATTCAATTTTCGAAAAATGAAAAAATTTCGAAAACAAAATAAATACAATTTTCAGAGTAGAAATAAATAAATTTGAATAAAAAAAAATAGAATTTTTCAAAAAAAAAGTGAAGAGTAACGAAATTTTCCAAAAAGTCGAAATTTTCAAAGTGTACTTTTTAAATAAATCGGGGTTTGAAAAAAGCAGATTTTTCAAAGAAAATCGAAATATACAACGAAAAATTCAGTATTTTCAAAAAAATCGAAATTTTCAAAAAACTTCAAATTTTCGAAAAAAAGTCGAAATTTTCAAAAAGTCTACTTTTTAAACAAGTCGAAGTTAAAAAAAAAGCAGAATTTTTCAAAGAAAGTCGAAATATACAACGAAAAATTCAGTATTTTAAAAAAAATCTAAACTTTCAAAAACTTCAAATTTTCGAAAAACAATTTAGAAAAAAATTCTAAATTGAACATTTTCAAACAAGGTCGATTTTTTTTAAAAAGTGGAAAAGAAAATGTAGTTTTCAAAAATAAAAAAAATTCGAAAAAAAATTAAATTCTTAAAAAGTAGAAATAAATGTTCAAAAGGTAGAAGTTTTCAAAAAATGTAGAATTTTTCAAAAAAGGTCAAAATAGTAACGAAATTTTTCAAAGAGTCGAAATTTTCAAAAAGTCTCCTATTTAAACAAATTGAGATTTCAAAAAAAAGCAGCTTTTTTCAAAGAAACTCGAAATATACAAGGAAAATTCAGTATTTTCAAAAAAATCGAAATTTGCAAAAATATCAAGTTTTCGAAAAACTTTAAATTTTCGAAAAACTAAATTTTCGAAAAACTTTAAATTTTGAAAAAAATTCGAATTTTTCAAAAAAAAATGAAAGGTTTTTTAAAACGAGAAAACGAAAGTGTCATTTCCAAAAAAAAAAAAAAAAATGAAAAAACTTCTTAAAAAGTGGAAATAAATTTTCAAAAAGCAGTTTTCAAAAAATGTAGAATTTTTCAAAAAAAAGTCAAAAGAGTAACGAAATTTTCGAAAAGTCTGCAATATTTTAAAAATGCGGATGTTTTTAAAGAAAGTGAAATATACAACGAAAAATTCAATATTTTCAAAAAAAATCGAAATTTTCGAAAAAGTTCAAATTTTTTTTAGAAACTCTACTTTTTAAAAAAGTTGAAATTTTTAAACAAGCAGAATATTTAGTTTTGTTTTATTTACGTCTTCAATCCTGAAGATGGTGGGAGATTCAAGCTCTAGCTTTTATAGCTTAGCACTGAACATTTGATGCATATTCACTCCCTTAGGGTTTACATTTCGAAAAATCTTCTTAGCATGGATGCCTATATATATTTGTCAAACTTTAGGTTTGTAAGTTTTATAAATTCGTGATGAGTGTACGGTGCCTTTTGTATAGATTCAAGTAGTAACAATTTACAAAAATCCTTCATTAGCGGATGCTTTCGTTCTATAAAGAAGTTATTTGCCAAATTTTAAGTTTCTAAGATCGACCGTTTAGGAGATTCGTGATAAGTGAGTGGTCTTTACATTTTAAATTTAAGTATTAACGATTTACAAAAATCCTTCCTTAGCAGATGCATTCGTCCTTTCGTCCTATAAGGAACCTAAGTTTAATAATTTCGTGATGAACGAGTGGTTTTTGTCTTTTATATAGTTCAGTTATGTAGTTAGTTGTTTTTTATATAGTTCAAGTATTAACAATTACATAAAAATTTAGTTTCTTGCCAACCCATTTTTGTGATGTGAAGCGACAATGAATGTCAATGTACGTTTCCGATTGTTTAGTCTGTGTTTTTCCTTTCTTTTTTTCTTACAATATGTATTATCATGATAATATGAGGAAAAGGGACAATAGGTAATGAATATTCAAGTTAGAAATGCTTGTGTAATCCATATATTAACAACAAAAATGAGTACATATATTTACACATCAAGAACACCAATGCTGTAATATGTGGATTATAACAGCAACATGTAGTCAATAATCAGCCAATTTTTTTTTCATAAATATTTTTAATCATTAACGGTGCTCCATGTAAAATTTGCTGATTACTTAAACAGTGATATGGTACATTGTAACGTTTAACATTAAGATATGTGTATAAAAATTTGTAGGACTTGAGCAAAACTCATATGAGTTTAAAAACAATCACATACATTAATGACTAGTATGCTTGAAAAGCCACAGGAAAAGCTTCTGCACAATATTCAAATTTTACATATTTAATAAAATGGACCAAAAATGGTCGATCCGCTAATGAACCAAAAATGGTCGATCCACTAATAGACCAAAAATGGTCGATTTTCAAATCCGAATTTTCAGTCGATACAATTTGAACCTGTGGAAGTCCATTAAGTTAATCAAATCAACAGAATTATTTGTGCAAGACCAGAGTAGAGTTTCTTTTCAAAATCACCTACGTATAGATCCACATCCACACAATACACCGGCGGCTAAGCGGTTAGGACTTAAAAGGGGCCTGGACCCCTCACAGGAATATTCATTACCTTATTGTCATTTGGCGATGTGACACAAACTACCTAATGTATGTGTGCACTTAAACTCATATGTCTTTTCTGTGGCGGTTGATCGTTAGTGGTGGCGTTCGATGTTAGGCTAAGGCATGAAAGTGAATGACTTATTCTTACCTGAGCATCTATGACTTCCCAACACCGTTGCATCAGCTCAGGCTCTTCGAAAAGGCGCGATTGACTAAGCAAAAGACAAGCGTTTTTCGCCGTCAGACTAGTTTCGAGATAATTCACACAAGCTCGCGCCAAATGCGGAACTATATATTTTTTGGCTACGTACAGGGTCGCCAGAACCGTATCGGCTTCCAGCTGGATTTCATCACAGTACAGATACCTGGAAAAATAAAAATGATTAAATTATCCCCATACCGACGGTAATCGTCGCACTACACACAAATTTATGAGAAAATTTCGATTTCTGTTGACAATTTCGTGATATATAATGTCCAACTTTTTCATTTAATTTTCAGTTTTTGAAAATTCCCACTCTTCAGAATTTCTTTTTCTTAATTAACTCATTTTAAATTTGGTTTCGCTAATTTCGATTTTTGAACATTTCCACTTATTTTTTAGAAATTGGGACTTGAACATTTTAGATTTTTTGATGTCCAAATATTTAACTTTTTAAAAATTTTGATCAGAATTTGGCACAGAGTATTTCGAATTTTTTTAAATTTCAGGTTTTTAAAATTTTTTATTCACCACGACCATTTCAAAGTTTTGTTTCTTAAAATTTTGATTATCCCGAAAATATTGACTTTTTTTGAAATTTTTAAATTTTAAGTAAAAGTAGACATTTTGAAGAGTGGAAACTGAAAAAAATAAAAAAAATTGAAATCAAATTTTCAAAAAAAGTGGAAGCTTCCAGAAAATTCTGACCTTGAAAATTTCAAAATTTTCTGGAAATTTTGAAAATTTAACCTTTGAAGATTTTTTTATCAAAATTTTTACTTATTTACTTTAAAAAAATTCTTCTATTCAATTTTTATTTGAAAATTCTCTTTTTTAAAAATTTAATTTTTTTTTTAAATTGCTACTTTCAAAATTTTACCTTTTTTCAAATTTTGACCTTGAAAATATCATTTTTTTTTAAATTTCAACTTTTTAAAAAAATTTCGATTGTTTTTTCTAAAAATTCAATTTTTATTTTTGAAAATATGTGATTTCAAAATTTTCACTTTTATTTTACTTTTTTTAAAAATTTTAATTCAGGTTTTCAAATTTTTTGGTCATTACGACCATTTCAAAGTTTCTTAAAAACTTTATTTATCCCGAATATTTTTTTTGAAAATTTTGAAAAAAAGCAAACATTTTGAAGAGTGCAAACTGAAAAGAAAAAAAATGAAAAATTTTAAAATCAAATTTTCAAATAAAAAGCGGAAACTTCCAGAAAATTCTGACTTTGAAACTTTCCAAATTTTCTGGAAATTTTGGAAATTTAAACTTTGAACATGCATTTTGTTGAAATGTTGAACTTTTCTGGATTTTGACTCGACTTTGGAAAATTCTTTTACTCTTTTCTAATTTCCAATTTCCTCTATTTTTGAAAATTCGTCTTGTTTTTTTTTTGAAATTTCAGGACGTTCAAAATTTTAACTTTTTAAAAATTTTCTGTAAATACAATTTTTTTTTGGAAATTTCGTGATTTCAAAAATCCAATTATTTTCAAAATTTCCACTCCTCAAAATGCCTACCATTTCTCAAAATTTTAACTTATTTTAAACATTGTGATTGTTTTTTGGTCATTTCCAATTTTTTTAAACTTCAGGTTTTCAAAATTTTTTGTTCATCACGACCATTTCAAAGTTTTGTTTCTTAAAAACTTTATCTCGAACATATTTTTTGAAAATTTTAAATTTTGAGAAAAAGCAGACATTTTGAAGACTGGAAACTAAAAAAAAAAAATGAAAAATTTTGAAATCAAATTTTCAAAAAAAAGTGGAAACTTCCAGAAAATTCTGACCTTGAAAATTTCCAAATTTTCTGGAAATTTCGGAAATTTTCTGGAAATTTCGGAAATTTAAACTTTGGATATGCATTTTGTCGAAATTTTGGACTTTTCTGGATTTTGACTCGACTTTGAAAAATTCTTCTACTCTTTTCTAATTTCCAATTTCCTCTTTTTTTGAAAATTCGTCTTGTTTTTTTTTTGAAATTTCGGGACGCTCAAAATTTTAAATTTTTTAAAATTTTCTGTAAATACAATTTTTTTTTGGAAATTTCGTGATTTCAAAAATCCAATTATTTTCAAAATTTCCACTCTTCAAAATGTCCATTTCTCAAAATTTTTAACTTATTTTAAAGATTGTGATTTTTGTTGGTCATTTCGATTTTTGAAGATTTTCATTTTTTTTATTTTGGAAATTTGGTCCTTTGGTCGAAATTTGGGACTTTTTGTAAACTTTAAAAAATTCATCTATTCTTTTTAATTTTTAAGATTCTTCCCCTTTTTTTTGAAAATTCGTCTTTTTTTCAAAAATGTTTGGTCTTTCAAAATTTTTACTTTTTTCAGATTTTCGAAAAAATATAATTTTTTTGGAAAATTTCGTGATTTCGAAAGACTTTTTTAATTTCCACTTAACATTTCTACTTTTTCCCAAAATTTTAACTTCTTTTAAAAATTTCGAAATTTTTCAGGAAATTTCGATTTTTCAAAATTGCTATTTTATTGTGAAAGTTTCGAATTTTGTAGATTAAAATTTTTTGTCGAAATTTTTACTTATCCACTTGAAAAAATTCTTCGATTCAATTTTTTTGAAAATTCTCTCTATTTTTTGAAAATTTCATTTTTTTTAATTGCCACTTTCAAAACTTCAACTGTTTTTAAATGTTTATTTTGAAAATTTTAACTTTTTTTGAAAATTTCGGCTTCTCCTAAAACTAGCTATTTTTTGAAAATTTCTTTTTCTGAAAATTTCTTTTTTTTAAATTTCATTTTTTTTTAAATTGCGATTCAAAATTTCAACTATTTTTAAATTTTGACCTTGAAAATTTAAAGTTTTTCTGAAAATTTCGACCTTTTCTAAAAACTTTAACTTTCTTTTTCAAGATTTGCTTATTTCAATTTTTTTGTAATTTCCACTTGATAAGTTTTAACTTATTTTAAAAATTTCGAAATTTTTTCGGTTAATTTAGATTTTTAAAAGTTCTTTATTTTTTTTCTCAAAAATTTGAACTTTTGACTATTCAGATTTTTACTTGAAATACAGAACTTGTCCATTGAAACCAAGAAAGGTTAATCTTTCTTGGTTTCAGGAAAGAAGTTCTGTATTTCAATTTTTGAAGATAACCAAGGACCAGTCCGTTCCACCAAACGGATTTTTACTTAGCTACTTTAAAAAATCTTTCCATTCAAGTTTTTTGAAAATGCTCTCATTTTTTTAAAAATTTCACTTTTTCTGAAAATTTCACTTTTTCTGAAAATTTCGACTTTTTCTAAAAATTCCAACTTTTTTGTTGAAAATTTCGCGATTTAAAATTTCTAGCTTTATTCTACTTATTTTGAAAATTTCAATTTTTGAACACTGATTTTTTTTGAACATTTTGGCTTTAAGTATTTGGAATTTTTTTTTAACTTCAGGTTTTCAATTTTTTTTATTCACCACTACCATTTTAACCATTGTTAAAATTTTGATTATCTCGAAAATATTGATTTTTTTTAAATTTCGAATTTTTGGAAAAAGCAGATATTTTGAAACTGAAAAAAAATGAGAAAATTTAAAATCACATTTTCAAAAAAAAAAAGAAGGTGAAATTTCCAGAAAATTTTCACCTTGAACATTCCAACATTTTCTGAAAATTTCGACTTTTAAAAAATTTCAATGTTTTTATTGAAAATTTGGTAATTTTAAAATTTTTAGTTTTATTTTAAATTTCCACTTTTCTAAAAAATCTCAACCCATTTGATTTTTCTTTGTTCGACTGTTTTTGGAAAACTCTACTTTTTTTGAAAGTTTCAATTTTTGAACACTGACTTTTTTTCGAAAATTTTGGCTCTTGAGTATTTAGAAATTTTTTAAACTTCAGGTTTTTAAAATTTTTTATTCACTACGACCATTTCAAAGTTCTGTTTCTTAAAATTTTGATTATCCCGAAAATATTGACTTTTTTTTTGAAAATTTCGAATTTCGAGTCTTAAAATTTTGATTATTCCGAAAATATTGACTTTTTTTTGAAAATTTCGAATTTTGAGTAGCTATTTTAAAGGGTGGAAATTGAAAAAAATGAGAAATTTTGAAGTCCCAGTTTCAAAAAAAAGTTGAAGTCGAAATTTTGAAATAGTCGCAATTTTCAAAAAAAAAGTGAGAGAATTTTCGAATTTTAATTTCATATTTTTTATCGTGGACTTTTTTTGTTTCTTATGAAAATTCGGACCATTTTCACGCCTTTCCCATTTTGGAACTCATTGACGTTAATTTCCAAATTTAATTGATATCCAATCCACGTTTTCATAAATAATCCAAATTCAATGAAATTTAAAAAAATCTACTTCTTGGCGAGCACAGTCATCGGAGAGCTACGTGTTTTTTAAATAATCCAAAGATTAATGAAATTTGAAAAAAAAAAATAAATAAAAAAAACCACTACTTGGGAAGCGCAGTCATTGGAGAACATTCGCGTGTAACGTAATAGTTCGTCGGTTAGTCAACGCTGCAATATAACCTAGAAATCGTCTTCAGAAATGTTTTATTACATGAGGCCCCACCATCCCAAGCTCGATTGATTAAACAACTTACTTTAGTAAAGTAAGAAACGCAGATGGTTCAACATCAGGCACCTCGATTTCCTCCTTACATTCGGCTAACCCGCCATAGAACATGGCGTAGAACACAGAACTGCCAGTCGCGAGCACGTACTTATGGGCTGGGATGACCTGCGTGGCGCCCGGCGTTCCGACAACGAATTTTACGTCCGCCATCAGGTCGTTGTTGAACATGGCGGCGTTACGTTCTCGAACTGTCGGTTTGGTGGCTTGCCAGTTGGGATCGAGCGTTCCAGGCGTTCCAACAGGCGAACCGCAGGGACTCGACGGGGGCGAACCGGGGGCGCTCGCAGGTTGCATCACCTGGAGACTTTCTCTTTGGGATATTGTGTTGTGGGGGGGCGACAGGCTGAGAGATCCATTGTTGAGGCTTTCGGCTGCAAGAAAAAAGTAACGTGTTCATGTTGTTTAAAAATTGAAATACAAATTTGTTGGTTAACGAAAAAGGATTTTTTTTGTTGAGAAAACGTCAGAATTGTTGGAGCACGGTTTTAAATAATTTGTTAAATGTTCCCATGTAGTACATTAACAATTTTTTTTTGAAAACATTTCTTGCCAATTAATATAGTAGCATGGACGCGTAATGTCACTGATACTATACGTTTATATACGTTTGTGTATCTTTTAATTTAGATTTTCCCATGAACTACAATTTTGTGTGAAATATGGATCCATATTTAGGAACATACCAAAAGTAAGCTAACTAATGTGGATTTAGATAAAAATTTCTTTCAAAATCAATTAAAGTAATGCATTCGAAACTTTCTAACGCTGAAACAAGATGTAGATGTTTGAGAGAGCTTGTCATTCAACGATACATTTTCTACAGTTATAGTTTGATATCGTATGGAAAAGATTAGACAGATTGTTATCAAGTAGTTTTCAGTTTTGTCCCGTTCACCTTAATTATAAATATGGCATTGATTAAAAGAAAGACAACAATTTTTTGCAACCTTGACTAACAGGTTAACCTTTATAAACTAAAATAGTAACGAAGAAAGTTGTGAAACACAGATCGAGTGTTGACAAATAATCAAATTAAGCTCGTGGACAAAATTAACAAGCCACTTTACATACATGTTAACAATATTAATCTTGTAAATCAAGTTAGTGTGCCCACAAACGAAAAGTGTGTCGATATATTAAATATTGTTAAAATTAAGTGAAAATGTACATAGAAAAATCTTTTAAGAGTCCTATGTGCAAACACTCTTTTACCAAAAATGAATAATGGATACTTCGATAGCAAAATGAAGTCACCTCTTCCAGAACAATTATGAAAAAAGTCAAAATTTTGAAAAAAAAAGGTCAAAATTTTGAAAAAAAGGTCCAAATTTTGAAAAAAAGGTCGAAACCAAACCAAAATGTTCGAAAAGTCCAGTTTTTAATACCTCACATTGTCGAAAAAGCAAAATTTTGGAAAAAAAAGATAATCGAAGTTTCCAAAATTGAAAATTTTTAAAAAAGGGTCCAAATTATCAAAGGTAAAATTTTCAAAAAGAAAAAAATCAAAAAAGGCAATTTCTAAAAAGGTAAAATTTCGAGAAAAAGTCGAAATTTCAAGAAAAAGGTCGAAATGCTCAAATAAAACGGAATTTAAAAGTCGAATTTTTCAAAAAAATCAAATGTGTATAAACAATCGATGTTTAGAAAAAATTGAAATTTTGAAATGAGGTTGAATTTAAAAAAACTCGAAATCGTCATCGTCAAAAACTTCGAGGAAAAATAAAAACGTTAACTTTCGCAACGAAAGTTTCTTCCTTGAAATCGGAACTTTCAAAAATGTGGACATTTTGAAAAAAGGTGTAAATTTTGCAAAAAAAGGTGTAAATATTTAGAAAAAAAGTAGAAACGAAAAATAGTCGAAATTTTCGGAAAAAAGTCAATGTACAAAAGAGTTGATATCTTGAGAAGAAAAATTGAAATTTTGAAAAGAAGTCGAAATATGCAAAAAAAACGAAGTTTTGAAAATAGTCGAAATTGTCAAAGAAAAAGGTGAACTTCGAGAAAACGTTAACTTTTGTCAACGAAAATTTAACCTTAAGGTCGAAGTTTTCAAAAATATGGAAATTTTGAAAAAAAAGCGGAAATCTCCAAAAAAAGTGGATATATATAATAATAATAATAGTCGAAATTTTCAAAAATGTAAAATTGTCGAAAAACTCAAACATACAAAAGTCGACATCTTAAGAAAAAACCTAAAATTTGAAAATAATGCTAATATTGAAAAATTTGAAATATTTTAATGTTTTCAAAAAAAAAACGAAAAAGTCGAAATTTTCGAAGTCTTAAATTTTCAAAAAATTTAATTGTCAAAAAAATCAAATTCTTAAAAAAGCCAAATTTTTAAGAAAATCTAAATTTTGGAAAAAGGCGTAATCTTCAGAAAACTTCGTATTCGCAAGAAGTTTGAAATATTTAAAAAATCTTAGTTTTAAATAAAGTCAAAGTTGTCAAAAAAAAAAAAGGTAAACACTGCGAGTAAAAGTAAAAACGCTAAAGTTTGTCTACGAAAGTTTCAAAATGGTAGAAATTTAAAAAAAGGAGAAACTTAAAAGTGGAATCGTAAAATAATGTAAATTAAAAAAAGTCGATATCTTGAGAAGAAAAATTAAAATTTTGAAAAGAAGACGAAATATGCAAAAAAACGAAGTTTTGAAACTAGTCGAAATTGTCAAAATAAAAGTTGAAAACTTCGAAAAAAAAGTAAAAACGTTAGCTTTCGTTAACGAAAACTTAACCTTAAGGTCGAAGCTTTCAAAAATATGAAAATTTTGAAAAAAAAGCGGAAATCTCCGAAAAAGGTGGAAACGTTAAATAGTCGAAATTTTTAAAAATGTCAAAAAAAATCAAACACAAAAAAAGTCGATATTTTGGGAAAAAATTTAAAATTTGAAAATAATGCTAATCTTGAAAAATTTGAAATATTTCAATATTTTCAAAAAAGAAATCGAAAAAGTCGAAAATTTCGAAGTCTTCTATTTTCAAAAAATTGAATTGTCAAAAAAGTCAAATTCTTAAAAAAGCCAAATTTTTGAGAGTCTAAATTTTGGAACAAGGCTTAATCTTCAGAAAGCTTCATATTCGCAAAAAGTTTGAAATTTTCAAAAAATTTTAGTTTTGAATAAAGTCAAAGTTCTCAAAAAAAAAAAAAAGGTTAACACTGCGAGTAAAAGTAAAAACGTTGACGTTTGTCTACGAAAGTCTCAAAATTGTGGAAATTTAATAAAAAGGAGAAACTTTCATAAGTGGAAACGTAACAGAGTGTAAATTTTGAAAAAAAAAGGTGTAAATTTTGAAAAAAAAGGCGGACGCGAAAAATAGTCGAAATTTTCAAAAATGCGAAATTTTCGGAAAAAAGTCAATGTACAAAAGAGTCGATATCTTGAGAAAAAAAACTGAAATTTTCAAAAGAACTCGAAATATGCAAAAAAGCGACCTTTGCAAAATAGTCGAAATTGTCAAAAAAAAAGTGAACTTCGAGAAAACGTTAACTTTTGTCAACGAAAACTTTACCATAAGGTCGAAGCTTTCAAAAATATGGAAATTTTGAAAAAAAAAAGCGGAAATCTCCAAAAAAAGGTGGAAACGTAAAATAGTCCAAATTTTCAAAAAGGTAAAATTGTCGAAAAAGTCAAACATACAAAAAAAGTCGATATCTTAAGAATAAATCTAAAATTTGAAAATAATGCCAATCTTGAAAAATTTGAAATATTTTAATATTTTCAAAAAAAATGGAAAAGCCTTAAATTAAAAAAAAATTGAATTGTCAAAAAAATCAAATTCTTAAAAAAGTCAAATTTTTGAGAAAATCTAAATTTTGGAAAAGGCGTTAACTTCATATTCGCAAAAAGTTTGAAATTTTCAAAAACTCTTAGTTTTGAATAAAGTCGAAGTTGTCAAAGAAAAAAAGTAAAAACATTGACGTTTGTTTACGAAAGTTTTAAAAAGGTGGAAATTTAAAAAAGGGAAATTTTCAAAACTGGAAACGTAAAATAATTGAAATTCTGAAAGGGAGAAATTTTCGAAAAAATTCGAATTTTCAAAATCTTCTCGAAACGTCGACAAATTCAAAATAAAGGAAGTTTCTAAATAACATCTAAAGTTTCAAGTCAGAATTTAAAAATTTCAAAAATTTTGAAAAAAAGTTGAATTTTCAAAATGTCGTAACGTCGACAAATAAAAAAAAAGTCGAAAGTTTCCGAATAACATCTAAATTTTAGTCAGAATTTAGAAATGTTAAAAATTTTGAAAAAAAATCGAATGTCCAAAATGTTAAAAGGTCGACCAAGGTCGATTTTTTTTTGGAAATGTTCTCAAAATAAGTAAAATCTTGAAAAATTTGAAATTTCAAAGTAAAATTTAAAAAAATCGAAGTCGAAATTTTCAGAAATTCGAAAAATTGTCAAAAAACTTAATTCTTGATAAAATAAGTCAAATTTTTGAGAAAGTCGAAGTCAAATTTAGCAAAGTCTAATTTATAAAAAAAGTCGTTATTTGGAGAAAGTTAAAATTTTGAAACAAGGCCAAAATTAAAAAAAAAACCTGAAAAATCCAGGAATAGTCGAATTGAAAAAAGTCGAAATTTTCAAAAAAGTCAATTCTCGAATTTTCAAAATGTCAAAACGTTGAGGAAGTCAAAATTTTGAAAAAAAAGTCGAAATTTCTAAAGTGAAAATTTTTAAATAAGATCTAAAGTTTCAAAAAGTCAATCAAAAAAGTAAATATTTTCAATAAAAAGTTAAAAAATTACGTAAAAAGGCCAGATTTTTTGAAAAAGTCGAAACTTTAAAAAAGTCGGAATTTTCAGATAGTTTTCAAAAAAAAATTTTTAAAAAAATCAAATTTACAAAAGAGTTGATATTTTTGGAAAAATTGAAATTTTACAAATAATCTCAGAATTTAAAGAAAAGGTGGGGGGATTTTAAAAAAAGGCGGGATAATCAAAAAGGTCGAAATTTAAGAAAAAAGCTCAAAATTTTGAGAAAAACCAAAATGTCTCAAAGTAGAATCTTTCAGAAAGCAAAAATTAAAAAAAAAATGAAATTTTGAAAACCAATCGGAAATTTTCAGAAAGTCAAAATTTTGAAAAATGTGGTGAGTCCCAATTTTCAAAAAAGGCAAAATTTTCAAATTATAAAGGTTTTCAAAATTATCGGTGAAGCTGTAATTAAAAAAAAGTTAAATTTCTCAAAATAGTCGAAAATTGCAGTTTTCAAAAACCAAAATTTTGACAGAAGTCAAGATTTAGGAAATATATTTAAAATGAGTAAATAATTTTAGATAATAATGGAAATCTTGAAAAGTCGAAATTTTGAAATAAAATTTAAAAAAATTGGAAAAATTCGATTTTTTTTTGAGAAAACACCGAAATTTTGAAAATGGAAACCTTGACAAAGGCGAAATTTTGAAGTTAAAAAAAATAAAAAAAAATTGAAGCTGTCAAAAAAAAAGTCGAATTCAAAAGATCGAATTTTCAAGAAACATTTAAAGCCAAAATTTTCAAAACAAATCTCTTCTACAAAAAAGTTGAAATTTGTGTCTGTTTAGGAGCATTGAACCTGATTTGTCACGGCAATGGGATCAGGTACATTTTAGTGCATGTCGATAATTATTTACCCATTACCCTTATCCCATTGTCGGAAATCTTGTAATTCGGGCGAGCCTGATATTGGTTCCCAAGAACGGGGTTTTTCCCAGTCGTTAAAGTAATTCGTAAAATTCCTAATTTGGGATACGGATCCTATCTGGCTTCGTCATGGGCTCCTAGAAATTACTAATGCCTCCCATTAATGAGATTTATCGTATGGTATTTATTGCTGAAACCTTTGTGCAGAAACGAGAGAAATAATTACAACTTACAACTTGAACGGGTGCGTTTCTTTTCACCCTTTACACTTTTACATTTCAGTTTACCCGAACGCAATTCATTACTTGCGCGTCGGGCTAAACTAACGATAGTTCAACTTCTACCATTCGTTAGTTTAAACATATTTTTGGTCCTTCGAGCCGGATATTACAGTCTACGCGTTTAGTTACGTTACAATTGTGAATTTGTACTTTGGTGTGTGTAAACTTTTGAAACTTTACTTGTGTGTGCAGCAATACTTCAACATGAATACAAAAAACCAAACAAGTGAAACCGTCAACGAGCATATTGATGAACTGAAACTCCAGTTGCATCGAAACATCCGATATTTAAAAGGTGAGATTACAAAATTTCATAACTTCTTACGTGCCGATAGTGAAAAAAAGGAATTTATAATAAAGGCCAGAATAGAGAGAGTGTCAAAGGTATTTGCAAAATATAAACTATTAATTGAACAACTTGTGGACGAAGGAGAAATGCCTGATGAGGAGGATGTCGAGAATTATTTTGATGAGGTTATCGGTACTGCCAACGAACTCATTTCTTCATCAAGTGATATTTCAGAACAATCCTTCAATAAAAATCCTGGTCCATCACACCAATCGTTAGAACATCAATTAAGACTGCCTTCTTTATCTATTCCCAACTTTTCCGGCAAACACAATGAATGGTCATCATTTCATGACACTTTCTTGTCCTTGATCCACAACAATAACTCAATCTCTGAAATTCAAAAATTTCATTACCTAAAATCTGCTCTAAAGGGCGAAGCTGCACAACTAATCGCCTCTTTAGAGATTTCTAATGTTAATTACTTAACAGCTTGGAACTCCCTAGTCGAAAGATTCGACAACAAGCGTCTAATTATGCAGAATCATTTTAACGGAATCTTTTCTATTGCGAATGTTAACAAGGAATCTTTTCTTCCTATACGCCAATTACTTGACACATCATCTCAACATATTCAGTCCCTGTTTACAATGAACAGATCTCGCGACGAATTGTTTAGCGATGTTCTAATTTACACATTAACATCAAAACTAGATCCGAATACCCGCCGCGAATGGGAACATTCCTTAAAATTCAATGAGTTTCCAGACTGGCATAAGTTTAAGGCGTTCTTAGCCAACAAATGTAACGTGTTGGAAATGGAAACGTTGACCATGGCAAGCGAAAGAGTACCAGGAAACCGGACTATAAAGCCTAACGTCTCTCTATCTGTTTCTAGTGCGAAAAAGCTTGAATGTAGCCATTGCTACAAAGAACATGTAATATTGAACTGTAGTGATTTTAAGACTTTATCAGTGCAAGCGCGAATCGACGAAGCGCGATTGAAAAAACTATGTGTGAACTGTTTGCGTCCTGGACATTTTGTGAGTGCGTGTAAGTCGCGAGGGTGTCTAAAATGCTCAAAAAGGCACCACACCTTGATACACTTAGACGATCCAATAAATGTAAATGTTGGAAACCAAGAAAGAAGCACTCCAGTGGTTAATGCAATGTCACACCACACATGTGATGGTTCTCCAGCCAATGTACTTTTATCCACTTGTCTCGTGAGTGTGATGGACAGAAACGGCAAGTATCAAGAAGCTAGAGTCTTACTAGATTCTGGATCACAGGTGAGCTTAGTTACTGAGTCATTTGCCAAACGATTAAAATTGCAACAATTTGGTACATCCATGCCAATAAACGGGGTTAGCCAAAATACCGCGCAAGCAAGGGGTTACATAAATGCAAAGTTACGATCAAGGGTCAATAGTTTTGAAGTGTCATTAAATTTTTTAATTTTACCAACAATAACAGGAAAAGTGCCGATAAACACAATTGCGGGGAATAATCTGTCGATTCCTAAAAATATACCTTTGGCTGACAGCTCGTTTTACATACCTGGTGACATAGATATGCTAATTGGAGCAGAGTTATTTTACAACTTAATGTGTGTGGGACGAATTACTATGAACAATTTGCTGTTTCAAAAAACATTATTTGGGTGGATTGTAGCGGGGAAAGTAAACACTACAAGCACTGACCAAGGGGTTATATGTAACCATGTATCTAACTCATCGGAAACAATGTTACTGGACGAAACCATTAAACGATCTTGGGAAATGGAAAATGTTCAAGTTGTCAAAACCAACTTAACCATACAAGAGCAGATGTGCGAAGATCATTATGTGCAAAATATTAAACTTTCTTGTGAAGGAAGATTTTGTGTTACATCGCCATGGAAGGTCAGTTCGTCAAACCTTGGTCAATCTCGAGAGCAAATTTTGGCCAGTTTTGAAGATGACGATGGATCACACCACCAAGGAGGGGGAGATGGGGCTAGCGGCAGTTCCGTTGGTACCGGCAGTCCTGACATCCTCCACGATGGCGACCACAAATACGGCCCATCATACCCGAGGACCGATATCGAAGTTACCGGTGAACAGATTACACCCTGTATGCCTGGTGCATTACAAGTAAGAAGAGTAAGCGAACCTGCACTCAATCAACTCCCATTGGGACCACCAGCTCCATCCGAAAATACGAAACGTAGGAGCGCCGCCCCGATCATCTTCGAACCACCAGCGCTAGGCTTCAACTCCAAGGAAGACGACGAAGGCGGTGGCTTTAAGCGAACACCCAGAGACGGCACCAGCAGACTATCCATGCAATTTCTTGAAGACGGAGCGGGCTACAAATGGGCTGAAGCTGCTGCAAGGGCGAAAACTCGAATACACACAAGCACATCTTCACCCAGGGAAAATAAGAGGAACCCTCATAAGCTGTGCGTATTACCAATAATCTAAAGTGCATAGTGTTAGTGTCAGTGTCTCGTTGTGGATAAGTGAACATCTAACTTCTCGAGACCTTGATACAGACTACAGAGATAGACACTTTACGTTTTTATTTTCTTTACTTTTCGTATTTACCTAATGTATCTGCATTGTTATTTTTTTGCCTTTATTTTTTTTCTCATCATATGTGTAGCTTAATTGTTTGTTGAAAGCTAGTGCTTTCAAGGGGGGCGGTATGTTTAGGAGCATTGAACCTGATTTGTCACGGCAATGGGATCAGGTACATTTTAGTGCATGGCGATAATTATTTACCCATTACCCTTATCCCATTGTCGGAAATCTTGTAATTCGGGCGAGCCTGATATTGGTTCCCAAGAACGGGGTTTTTCCCAGTCGTTAAAGTAATTCGTAAAATTCCTAATTTGGGATACGGATCCTATCTGGCTTCGTCATGGGCTCCTAGAAATTACTAATGCCTCCCATTAATGAGATTTATCGTATGGTATTTATTGCTGAAACCTTTGTGCAGAAACGAGAGAAATAATTACAACTTACAACTTGAACGGGTGCGTTTCTTTTCACCCTTTACACTTTTACATTTCAGTTTACCCGAACGCAATTCATTACTTGCGCGTCGGGCTAAACTAACGATAGTTCAACTTCTACCATTCGTTAGTTTAAACAGTGTCAAAATTTTGAAACGAGTTCGAAGTTTTTGAAAAACAAAGTGGAAATATTCAAGAATAATTAAAATTTTGAAAAAAGTCGAAATTTTTAAATAAATTTATTTTTAAAAAAGTAAGATTTTTCAGAAATGTCAAAACTTTGAACAAATACGATATTTAAGAGTCGAAATTTTCAAGAAATGTCAAAAATTATCAAAAAATGTAGAAAAAAGCGAAATTTTTGAGGAAAGAAGAATTTTCAAAAAAAACTGGAAATCTAAGAGTCAAAATTTCGAAAACAAAGTAGAAAGTTTGAAAAAGGTCGAAATTTTTCGTCAAAATTTAAATTAAATTTAAATTCAGACAAAATTTAAGTACATTTTCATACAAAAATCAAGTTTTTGAAAATATTCTCAAAATAGGTAAACCTTCAAGAAAGTCTCGACATTTTGAAAATAAAGGAAATCTTGAAAAAGCCGATATTTTGAAATAAACTTTTTAAAAAAGATCCAAATTTTCAAAAAGGTAAAATTTTTGATCTTTAAAAAGTCAAATTTTTCAAAAAAAGATGGAATTTTTTAAAGGAGTCCAATTCTTCAAAAAAGTTAAATTTTTGATCATCAAAAAAGCCAAATCTTTGAAAAAGTCGAAATCTTTGAATAAAAAAAAACAACTTTTAAAGAAAATTCGAAGTCAATTTTATCCAAACAAATGTCAAACAAAAAGACGACGTATTTTAGGGTCGAAATTTTCAAGATAGTCAAAAGTATCAGAAATTAAAAAAAAATCAAAATTTTCCAGGAAAGAAGAATTTTTAAAAAAAGAGGTCAAACTTAGGAGTCAAAATTTCGAAAAAAATATAGAAAACTTGAAAAAAGTCGAGTTTTTGGAAATATTCTCAAAATAAGTAAACCTTCAAGCAAGCGTCGAAATTTTGAATGTAAAGGAAATCTTGAAAAAGCCGAAATTTTGAAATAAACTCTTCAAAAAGATGGAATTTTTTTAAGTCAAATTCTCCAAAAAAGTCACATTTTTGATCTTTAAAAGTCAAATTTTTGAGAAAGTCGAAATCTTTAAATAAAAAAAATAAATAAATTTTCAAGAAAATTCGAAATCAAAAAATGCCTCACAAAAATGTCAAAACTTTGAAAAAAGACGACTTATTGTAGGGTCGAAATTTTCAAGATAATCAAAATTATCAGAAGTTAAAAAAAAATCAAAATTTTCCAGGAAAGAAAAATTTTCAAAAAAAAGAGGTCAAACTTAGGAGTCAAAATTTCGAAAATAATGGAAAATTTAAAAAGTCGAGTTTTTGGAAATATGCTCAAAATAAGTAAACCTTCAAGAAAGCGTCGAAATTCTGAAAGTAAAGTAAATTGAAAAAGCCGAAATTTTGAAATAAACTCTTCAAAAAGATGGAATTTTTCAAAGTCAAAGTCTCCTAAAAAATCACATTTTTGATCTTTAAAAGTCAAATTTTTGAGAAAGTCGAAATCTTTGAATAAAAAAAATAAATAAATTTTCAAGAAAATTCGAAATCAAAAAATGCCTCACAAAAATGTCAAAACTTTGAAAAAAGACGACGTATTTTAGGGTCGAAATTTTCAAGATAATCAAAATTATCAGAAATTAAAAAAAAAATCAAAATTTTCCAGGAAAGAAGAATGTTCAAAAAAAGAGGTCAAACTTAGGAGTCAAAATTTCGAAAAAAAAAATAAAAAACTTGAAAAAAGTCGAGTTTTTGGAAATATTCTCAAAATAAGTAAACCTTCAAGAAAGCGTCGAAATTTTGAAAGTAAAGGAAATTGAAAAAGCTGAAATTTTGAAATAAACTCTTCAAAAAGATGGAATTTTTCAAAGTCAAAGTCTCCTAAAAATCACATTTTTGATCTTTAAAAGTCAAATTTTTGAGAAAGTCGAAATCTTTGAATAAAAAAAATAAATAAATTTTCAAGAAAATTCGAAATCAAAAAATGCCTCACAAAAATGTCAAAACTTTGAAAAAAGACGACTTATTTTAGGGTCGAAATTTTCAAGATAATCAAAATTATCAGAAATTAAAAAAATCAAAATTTTCCAGGAAAGAAAAATTTTCAAAAAAAAAGAGGTTAAACTTGGGAGTCAAAATTTCGGAAATAATGGAAAATTTAAAAAGTCGAGTTTTTGGAAATATTCTCAAAATAAGTAAACCTTCAAGAAAGCGTCGAAATTTTGAAAGTAAAGGAAATTGAAAAAGCCGAAATTTTGAAATAAACTCTTCAAAAAGATGGAATTTTTCAGTCAGTCTCCTAAAAAAGTCACATTTTTGATCTTTAAAAGTCAAATTTTTGAGAAAGTCGAAATCTTTGAATAAAAAAAATAAATTTTCAAGAAAATTCGAAATCAAAAAATGTCTCACAAAAATGTCAAAACTTTGAAAAAAGACGACTTATTTTAGGGTCGAAATTTTCAAGATAGTCAAAATTATCAGAAATTAAAAAAAATCAAAATTTTCCAGGAAAGAAAAATTTTCAAAAAAAAAGAGGTTAAACTTGGGAGTCAAAATTTCGGAAATAATGGAAAATTTAAAAAGTCGAGTTTTTGGAAATATTCTTAAAATAAGTAAACCTTCAAGAAAACGTCGAAATTTTGAAAGTAAAGGAAATTGAAAAAGCCGAAATTTTGAAATAAACTCTTCAAAAAGATGGAATTTTTCAAAGTCAAAGTCTCCTAAAAAATCACATTTTTGATCTTTAAAAGTCAAATTTTTGAGAAAGTCGAAATCTTTGAATAAAAAAAATAAATAAATTTTCAAGAAAATTCGAAATCAAAAAATGCCTCACAAAAATGTCAAAACTTTGAATAAAGACGACGTATTTTAGGGTCGAAATTTTCAAGATAGTTAAAATTATTTGAGATTTAAAAAAAAAAAATCGAAATTTTCGAGGAAAGAAGAATTTTTAAAAAAACTCGTAACTTATGAGTCAAAATTTCGGAAAAAGTAGAAAATTTGAAAAAAGTCGAAATTTTTAGACAACATTTGAGTAAATTTTCATTCAAAATTTTTAAAAATGGTCGAGATTTTGAAAATATTCTCAAATTTGTCCAGAAAGCGTTGAAATTTTGAAAATAAACGAAATCTTGAAAAAGCCTAAATTTTGAAATAAACTTTTCAAAAAAATCGAGATTTTCAAAAAATCAAATTTTTGTCTTCAAAAAAGTCAAATTTTTGAGAAAGTCGAAATCTTGTAATAAAAAAAAGAATTTTTAAGAATTTTCGGAGTCAATTTTATCAAAAAAAAGCTTCACAAAAAAAGTCGAAATTTCGAGAAAGTCAGAATTTCAATACAACGTCGAAATTTTCAAAAACCAAGGTGGAAATATTCAAGTCTATCGATATTTTTAAGAAAAGACGAAATTTCCAACAGAAAAATAAGAAATTTCCAAAAAAGGAAAATTTTTCCAAAAATGTCAGAACTTTGAAAACGACGACGTGTTTTAAGGACGAAATTTTTAGAAATAGTCAAAATGATCAAAAAATTGAAAAAAAAATCAAAATTTCTGTTTGTAGCCGTCTCGATTCAAATAAAAAGTTTCGACTGTTTTCAAGATTTGGAATTTCTCTCGAAATTTTTCCTTTTTTTTTAAGAATTCGACTTTTTTTGAAAATGCGAATTTGAAAATGTAGGTTTATTTTGGCCAATTTCGGGTTTTTTAAAATTTTACATCAGAATTTCAATTTTTTCAATGTTCTCAATATTTTGAAAATTTTTGCTCAAAATATTTTTTTTTTAAGAGTTTACACTTTTAGAAAGATTCTACTTTATTTGAAACATTTGGCTTTTCTGAAAATTTGGAGCTTTTTTGAAAAATGTCGACGTTTTTGATAATCCCGCCGTTTTGTCGAAATTTTGATTTTTGAAAATAGCGACTTGTTTTTGAAAATGTTTAGTTCTATAATTTCCAGAAATGTTGCATTTTTAAAAAGTGACAATTTTTGAACTTTATTTCAAATTTTTTTCTGAAAATTTCGACTCAAAATTTGCACCTTTTCCGAAATTTTGATTTACAGAAAATTTTGGTTTTTTTCTCAAAATTTCGAAGTTTTCTCGAGATTTTGAATTATTTCGAACATTTTTGACTTTTTAAAGATTCTGCTTTATTTGAAGGATTGACCTTTTCTGAAAATGTAGTTTTTTCAATTTCAACTTTTTTGATAATTTTGACATTTTCAAAATTTCGATTTTCATTGAAAATGTACGTGTTATTTATAAACTTTGAATTTTTGATTCTCTTGAAACTTCGACATTGTGAACAGTTCGACTTTTTCTCGAAATTTCGATTTCCTTATAAATTTGACTATTTTGAAAATTTCGACTTTTCGAATTTCAAGATTTTGATAATTTTGACATTTTCAACATTTTTGTCTTGATCGAAAACTTACATGTTATTTAAAAATATCCAGTTTTTTCAGAATTTTGATTTTCTCGAAAGCTTTGACATTGTGAAAATTTTGATTTTTCCCAACATGTCCACTTTTTCTTGAAATTTCGATTTCACCATAAATTTTCAAAATTTTTATTTTCTGAAAATTTCCAATTGGTTTTCAAAATTTCGTATTTTTTTGAGTTTTTCCTTTTGGAAAGATTCTACTTCGAATCATTTTGGGTTTTTTTTTGAAAACTCTGACTTCGAATTTCCAGATTTTGGTAATTCTGACAAATTTCTATCTTAATTGAAGATACACGTGTTATTTTTGCAATTTTTTAAAAATTTTAATTCTCTCGAAGCTTTGACATTTTGAAAATGTCGACTTTTCCAAAATGTCCACTTTTTCTCGAAATTTCGATGTCTTTATAATTTTCATTATTTTGAAAAGTTCGACTTTTCGAATTTCGAGATTTTAAAAATTTTGACATTTTCAAAATTTTTATCTTTATTTATAATTAACGTGTTATTTAAAAATCTCCAAATTTTTCTGAATTTTGATTCTCTCGAAGTTTTGACATTTCGAATATTTTCGAAATGTTCGCTTTTTCGAAATTTCAAAAAAATGGAAATTTCGGGAAAAAGTATTTTGTCTACTTTGAAAATTTCAGTTATTTTCGAATTTAAAAATTTTTGTTTGCGTAAAAGTTATAGCAGCTACATGACTGCCGCTATATATTATTTATTTATTGGTATTTTTCAAATGTCACACATTTTTACTTCTTCCTTAAACTTAAAATATATTTTTTTGTAAATTTGGCCTTTTCTCAAAATTTCAATCTCGAAGTTAGAGGATTTACCGCAATCATCCTGTATCAGCCTTCACACTTATAATATCATAATTTTGGTTATTACGTTAAAAACTACATTTTCTATAAAAAAAAATGAGTGCGCCACTGAACTGTCAACTACCGAAATCGGTTTCTGTGACGTAAAATGTAAATGTATAATGGAACTAAGAGGTAGATTTAAAAAGCGATGATTTTCAAAATCATTTTAAAAGAAGAGGCATGGCAATTGCCCATTGGGTCAAAAAAAAGTAGGACACCAAAGCGAAAACCGCTCCATCTATGTGAAAACTCTAATATTTGATAAACGTGTCACAAAATGAGACACTCGGTGCATAGAATATAATGGTTCAAAATCAAGCTAATTAATACGAGTGTCGGTAATATTAAATATGGAACAAGCACTTTTCGTTATCTATAGGAATTATCATAGACAGTAGATAGCACGTATTTGTTTTTTATTATATCCCATGAAGATGTAAATAAACAAAAGCTCTTCGAGATTCTGCGCCATCTGAATTGATTGATAAACAAACTGCGACGCCCAAATTTACTAACGAAAGTGGAAACTTTACCGTTCATCCAGGCGTTCGTCTGCGTCACTGACATATTGTCTTGCACTCGTTTAACAGGCTTCGTTGATATTTTTGAATACAAATTAGACATAGCCATGCTCGGTGCGAAAATAATACATCAAAAACTGACACAATCGCCCGCACTGTACTGTGAAATTTTAGCCATCTTTATTGTGGTCTCGTTGAAGTTTCGGTCATGACCGTTTGTCGCTACGCTGCTTCGATCTGATATTTCCGTCTCCTTTCACGTCGCCAATGAGCATGCGTGACCGTGTAACGCAGCCGGGCTCGGGGGCTCGTTATTTACACCGCGAGTCTCGTCTTTGACGCGAGTTCGAATGGAACCGAAAGAGCTACGTCATTTAGACCAGTTTCTTTTTATTTCGAATAATAAACCATATTTGATTGAAAATATACACCTTTTTCAAAATTTCTATTATTCCGACTTTTTCATGTGAAGAATGATACTTTTTTTTCTCAAAATTCTGACTTTGTTTTGAAAAAAATCATTTTTTTTTTGGTAATTCTGACGCTTTTTAAAAAAATAATTTTTTTTTGAAAATTTTCATTTTTTTTCAAATTTTCGACCTTGTTTTAAAAAATCGATTTTTTTTGAAATTTCAACACTTTGAGAAATTATGTTTTTTTCAAAAATTTATTTTTTCAAAATTTTGACTTAAAACATTTTTTTTGAAAATTTCGACGCTTTTTTGAAACATTGTTTTTTGAAAATTACGATTTTTTTTTCATGTAATTTGTAATTGTTCCGAAAATTTCGTTCTTTTTGAATAATCGAGTAATCTAAAAATATTTACTTTTTTTTGAAAATTTCAAAATTTTTTGAAAATTTTCGACTAAGTAAAAATCTCGATATTTTTCAAAATTTTGGCTATTGCGACCCTTTTTTTTTTTTGAAGATATCGCATTTTATTTTGAGAATTTCAATTTTTTTTCAAAATGTTCGAAATTTTTTTTTGAATTTTTTGACTTTTTTTAAGATTCGTCATTTGAAAATTTCCACTGTATTGAAAATGTCCGCTTCGTTCAAAAGTTCTGAAAACTTCTATATTTTCTTAAAATTCCGACATTTTCTCAAAATTTTTATTTCCTTTCAAATTCCGACATTTTCTCAAAGTTTTTATTTTCTTTCAAAATTCCGACATTTTCTCAACATTTTTATTTCTTTCGAAAATTCAGGTTTTTCAAAATTTTGGATGCTAAGTAGCGTAATTTATATTTTGGAAATTTCTGCTATTTGAACTTTTTTTCCAAATTTTTGAATTTTTTCAAAAACTTTTAGACTTCCTTCAAAATCTTGACTTTTTTTCCAGAGATTGGTCTTTTTTGAAAAGTTCAGCGTGTAAATGTCACTTTTTTTTCGAAATTTTCGGTTTTTTGTAAATCCAGAAAAAAACGATTTTTTCTTCTCTTTGTTTTCCAAAAAGATTTTAACTTTTCCTCGATTTATTGGCCATTTGTGAAGATTATTTCTATTTTTTTTAGGAATTCGACTTTGTTAAAAATATCGACATTGAAAAAAAAAACAATTTTGAAAATTTCTACTTTTTTTACAAAATTCCGACTTTTTTCTAAATTTTTGAATTTTTTTAAAAACTTTTAAGACTTCCTTCAAAATATACTTTTTTTTTAAGATTTTGACCTTTTTTTGAGTCAGCATCCAAATTTCCACTTTTTCTAGAAATTCCGAAAATTCGATTTTTTTCGGTTTTTTTTTTAAATTTGTTTTTCAGAATTGGATTAGTTTAAAGATATTGACCTTTTTGGAATTGTTGGCCGTTTCTGAAAATTATGTTTGTTTGTTTTTTGAAGATTCGATTTGTTTGAAAAAAAAGGAAATTAATAAAAATCATTTTTGAAATTACCTATTTTTTTTACAAAATTTCGACATTTTTCCATTTTTCTCAAAGATTATCTCTACTTATTTTTTGATGAATTCGGCTTTTCTAAAATATGACATTTAAAAATATCATTTTTGAAAATGTCTACCTTTTTTGCAAAATTACGGCTTTTTTCTACATTTTTGAATTTTTTAATAAACTTTTAAGACATCCTTTAAAATCTAGACTTTTTTCCAGATTTTGACCATTTTTTGAAAATTTCAGCGTCCAAATTTCAACTTTTTCTGGAAATATTTAGTTTTTTATAAATTCCGAAAATTTGTTTTTTTTCGTTTTTTTTTTTTTAATTTGTTTTTCAAAACGGGACCTTTTCTCGAGGATTATTTCTACTTATTTTTTGATGAATTTGGCTTTTTTAAAATATGGCATTTAAAAAAATCATTTTTGAAAATGTTCACTGTTTTTGCAAAATTTCGACTTTTTTTTTCCAAATTTTTGAATTTTTTCAAAAATGTTTATACTTCCTTCAAAATCTTGATTTTTTTCCAGATTGGTTATTTTTGAAAAGTTCAGTGTGTAAATATCAATTTTATCTCGAAATTTTCAGTTTTTTGTAAATCCAGAAAAGTTCAACCGAATTTATTTTTCAAAATACGACTATTTGAAAGATTTTGACTTTTCCTCGAATTATTGGCTATTTCTGAAGATTATTTCTATTTTTTTTAGGAATGCGACTTTGTTAAAAATATCGACATTGAAAAAAATTCATTTTCGAAACTTTTTACTTTTTTTTGCAAAATTGCGATTTTTTTAAAATTTTCAAATTTTTTTTTTGAGAACTCTTATAGGTCCTTCAAAACGTCGATTTTTTTTCTGAAATTTCATTTTATTTGAAAACTTCGACGTTAAATTTGACTGCTTTTTGTGAAATTTGGACTTTATTTCAAAATTTTTGAATTTTTATCAAAAACTTTTAGACTTCCTTCAAAATCTTGATTTTTTCCAGAGATTGGTCTTTTTTGAAAATTTCAGCGTCTAAATATTAATTTTTTCACGAAATTTTTAGTTTTTTGTAAATCCAGAAAAATACGTTAAATTTCAACTTTTTCACGAAATTTTGACTTTTTTTCTAAATTTTGAATAATTCGATTTATTTATGGAAATTTCGACATGTTTTCAAAATTTAGACCGACTTTTTATCGAAATGTCTACTTTTATTTTTGTTGAAGAATTCGTCTTTTGTAAAAATGTAGACATTTAAAAAAATGACTTTTTAAAAATTTTGGCGCTTTCAAATGTTGACAGTTTTGTGAAAATTTCGGCTTTTTTCGAAATGTTGACTTTTGCAAATTTCGACTTTTTGAAATGTTTGAAAATTTCCGTTTTTTTCAAATTCGAAAATATCGACTTATTTTGAATACTTTTTTGAAATTATGACTTTTTCGAAATTGTACCGTTTTGAAATATTCTATTTTTTGAAAATTTCGACTTATTTGATTATAAACAATTGATATATAATACATATACATACATTTATTGAATGAATTCGAATTTCCCGTGACCTGGCTTCAGCCATATAACTTGAAAAAAAAAAGAATTCGAAATAGTTATAAAGATAAAACAACTTTACTTGCCAATCATTACTATTTTACATTTTTGGTAATGTTTACGCACAAAATAAATTCTGTCTTTTACGAATGAGTTATTAGTCAATGATCACGTAATTTGTTGACATGATTTTCAAATTTAACCCACAACAGATGTGTTCAACTGGAATCAGCTGGCATTTGCAACGTCATTTTTTTGTTAACCACTGACATTTTAACATGTGCCAAATTACAGCTGGTCTTTGTATCGAAGGCGGCGAACATTTTAACCGGTTTATGTAAAGATTATTTAAATTAATGCATTTTCACTTCGGGAATCTTGTTATCAAGTTATGCACATAATGGAACTCGAAAGAAATTAATCATTTTACTCGCCTATGTTGTTTTTCGATTAAAAATATCGAATTACTAGTTGTGTATAATTTTTTCCTTTGGCGATTAAATAACTTACGTTCTATATGGACATATACAGGGTGTTTTGTCGTTATTGTACGAGACTTAACAATCTGATTGCTCTAATCAAGATTTTAAAAAAAGTTCTTATTAATTAACATGTTCCTTCAAGAAAAGATCGTTTTATTCTCCAAAATGACAACTGACCCAAAAACATCTTTTTTTGACTTACTGCCATTAGTTTCTTGATCATTGGTTTAGTTAACTTAGTTCAGTCGTTCAGTGTCCTCAACGGGTGGTACGCTATACCCAGGGGCACCTGACTGCTTCAGATGACTCAAATTTATTGTTTGGATAAACCTAACAAAACTGACTTAATCAGCTTGCACAGCTTTAAAGAGTTCGTGCGGATTGCAGAATGATGTTTTGTTCAAATTCGTTGATACGTTTAACAGACACTTCCTCAATTATATATTAGTTAGGATGCCATTTTTTAACCAGATAACTCAACTTCACGAAAAATTGTGGAAATGGTACACAAATGCTAACAGTTAGCGATCGTTAGATGTCGTACCCATAAACGTTGATGTTTTTCAGTAATTCTGGTAGAATTCCACCTTTACTGATCGATGCTAAATTGTAATAGCGTTAATTTTAATTTTGTTTTTGATACGGATTGTCATTCAGAATTTATTCAACTCGAGCATAAATGCTTTATTCTAGATATGCAGGTCTGATTTAAAATATGTCGTTAATTACTTAAAGGTATTCGCAGCTTTGGCAAATGAATATTTTATTACAAGTAATTAAGTAAAAAAATTCCTGATGATAAAACTGGTAATTGTAGAAATTACAACTCTATATAACTAGTTTTTTTTTTGCAAAGAATTACTAACCAGAAGTAAGTATTTTTAACCTAACACGTTTAATTAACAACTAAGTCGTGTTTTGTCTAATGATGTTTCGAGGAAATGTTACATTTTTGATAATGACCGTATTAACTGGTGGAAAATTTTTACGTGGAAGTGGTTTTCTTGAAGTGAATATTATTCGTTTATAGACATTTAATGAGGTTTTGTTTTGTTCACAACGAAACATCTACATTTAATTACTACGATCTCTTTTTTATTCCAAACTATGCGCCTAATTAAAACGTATTGTAATATAGTTGAAAATAAATTAAAATTGTCGCTTAAAAACTTATGATTTTTTTAATTTTGGATTTTTAATTCAACATTGCGTTAAGTTGAAATTTCAAATTTAAGTTTGGTTACCACCAAAATCGAAGAAATTTTGCAATTTCTAAAATAAAATTGTTTTCAAAATTTTGGAGTTAGAATTGTCATTTTGATACAAAACGGATATTTTGAGCCTGTTAGATACTTTGGTTCTAAATTTTAAGTTGGAACATGAAAATTAATGTCTAAAAGCAGTTGCGGATTATCCATTAGGTAACTAGGCACGTGGTTAGGGGCTATATGCAGATTAAAATTTCGGGCAGAACTTAAAATTCATCAGTGATACTTCATTTTTCTACCACAATCTGTATCCTTGGAAGATGTAACTAATCGTTTGCCACAGATCCTAAGAGCGGATAAAGACGCTTCGTTCGAAACTGAATATATCTTTTGCGTTCACTCAAAACCGATCGTTCTTGGAAGATGTAACTAATCGTTTGCCACAGATCCTAAGAGCGGATAGAGACGCTTCGTCCGGAACTGAATATGATATCTTTTGCGTTCACTCAAAACCGATCGTTCTTGATACTCACCGATGCTTTGGTGGTGAAAATTTCAATGAAAAAGGAAAGTTCATCAGTAATATTTTTTTTTCCACGATAATTTTGTCTTCATATGGAACAATTCTCTAAACTGTACCCTATCAAATGATCATGATGAGGGACCCTTGAAATAAACTAGAAGCTCCATTTGCCACTAAATAGCATATCTACTTCATGATCTTACACATTCGGGTGCAATCTATTCATCTAATAGTCGTTTGGTGGTCAAAGTTGAAATGAAAAACAAAAGTTCATCAGTAATATTTTCTTTTTCCACGATAAGTTTGTCTTCGTATGGAAACCTTCTCTAAACTGTTCCCTATCGAATGATCACGATAGTGACCCTTGAAACAAACCAAAAGCTCAATTTGCAACTAGATAGCATATCTACTTCATGATCCTACACATTCGGATGCAATCTATTCATCTAATAGTCCTTTGGTGGTCAAAATTTAAATGAAAAACGAAAGTTCATCAGTAATATTTTCTTTTTCCTCGACAATTTTGTCTTCATATGGTTACATATGACGAATCATAAGGTGTACCATATGAAGAAATCCATCTTAGTAATCATTTGGTGGAAAAAATTTCTCTGAAAAACGAAAGCTCATCAGTAATATTTTCTTTTTCCTCCACAATTTTGTCTTCATGTGGTTACCAAATAAAGAACCAGGTGGTGTACCAAATGAAGAACCAGGTGGTGTACCAAATGAGGAAATCTATTTTAATAATTATTTGATGGTAAAAATTTCAATGAAAAACGAAAGTTCATCAGTAATATGTTCTTTTTCCTCCCTAATTTTGTCTTCATATGGTGTACCATATAGAGAATCATGGGGTGTACCATATGAAAAAATCCATCCTAATAATCATTTGGTGATCAAACTTTTAATGAAAAGCGAAAGTTCATCAGTAATATTTTGTTTTTCCTCCATATTTTTTTCTTTATATGGTGAATCATATAAAGAAATCCATCTTAATAATCATTGGTGGTAAAAAAATTTTTTTTCTTCCACAATTTTGTCTTCATATGGTGTAAAATATGAAGAATCATGTGGTGTACCAAATGAAGAAATCTATCTTAATAATCATTTGGTGGTAAAAATTTCAGTGAAAAACGAAAGTTCATCAGCAATATTTCCTTCTTCCTTCACAATTTTGTCTTCATATGGTGTACCATATGAAGAACCATAAGGTGTACCATGGAGAAGTCCATTTTAAAAACCATTTGGTGGTGAAAATGTCTATGAAAAACGAAAGTTCATCAGCAGTATTTCCGTTTTCCTTCATAATTTTGTCTTCATATGATGTACCATCCAGAAATCCATCCTAACAATCATTTGGTGATCAAACTTTTAACGGAAAACGAAAGTTCATCAGTAATATTTTCTTTTTCTTCCACAATTTTTTCTTCATGTGGTGTACCATTTTTGGTGTACCCTATGAAGACTCATTTGGTGCACCATATGAAGAAATTCTTTATAATAATTATTTGGTGGTAAATATTTTAATGAAAAACGAAACTTCATCAGTAATATTTTCTTTTTCCTCCACAATTTTGTCTTCACATGGAGTACCATACGGAGAATTATATGATGTACCATATGGAGAATTATATGGTGTACCATATGAAAAAATTTATCTTAATAATCATTTGGTGAGTAAACTTTAAATGAAAAACGAAAGTTCATCAGTATTATTTTCTTTTTCCACCACAATTTTCTCTTCATATGGTGTACCATATAAAGAAATCCACCTTATAGTCATTTGGTGATCAACCTTTCAATGAAAAATAAAAGTTCATCAGTAATATTTTCTTTTTCCTTCACAATTTTGTCTTCATAAAGTGTACCATATGAAGAACCATAAGGTGTACCATGAAGAAATCCATTTTAAAAACCATTTGGTGGTGAAAATGTCCATGAGAAACGAAAATTTATCAGCAGTATTTCCGTTTTCCTTCACAATTTTGCCTTCATATGATGTACCATCCAGAAATCCATCTCAACAATCATTTGGTGATCAAACTTTCGATGAAAAACGAACGTTCATCAATAATATTTCCTTTTTCCTCCACAATTTTGTCTTTATATGGTGTACCATATAAAGAAATCCACGTTATAGTTATTTGGTGGTCAAACTTTCAATGGAAAACGAAAGTTCATCAGTAATATTTTCTTTTTCCTTCTCAATTTTGTCTTCATATGGTGCACCATATGCAAAATCATAAGGAGTATCATGAAGAAATCCATTTTAAAAACCATTTGGTGGTGAACGTGTCCATGAAAAACGAAAGTTCATCAGCAGTATTTCCTTTTTCCTTCACAATTTTGTCTTCATATGGTGTACCATATGAAGAACCATAAGGTGTACCATGAAGAAATCCATTTTAAAAACCATTTGGTAGTGAAAATGTCCATGAAAAACGAAAGTTCATCAGCAGTATTTCGGTTTTTCGTCACAATTTTGTCTTCATGTGATGTACCATCCAGAAATCCATCTCAACAATCATTTGTTGATCAAACTTTCAATGAAAAACGAACGTTCATCAGTAATATTTCCTTTTTCCCTCCACAATTTTGGCTTTATATGGTGTACCATATAAAGAAATCCAACTTATAATCATTTGGTGGCCAAACTTTCAATGGAAAACGAAAGTTTATCAGTAATATTACCTTTTTCCTTCACAATTTTGTCTTCATATGGTGTACCATATGAAGAAACATAAGGTGTGTCATGAAGAAATCCATTTTAAAAACCATTTGGTGGTGGAAATTTCCATGAAAAACGAAAGTTATTCAGCAATATTCACAATTTTGTCTTCATATGGTGTGCCATATGAAAAAATCCATCTTAATAACCATTTGGTGGTAAAAATTTGACTGAAAAACGAAACTTCATCAGCAATATTTTCTTTTTCCTCGAAAATTTTGTCTTCATATGGTATACAATATGAAGAATTCTGTGTGTACCAAAGGAAGAAGTCTATCTAATAATCGTTTGGTGGTAAAAATTTTAATGAAAAACGAAAGTTCATCGATAATATTTTCTTTTTCTTCTACAATTTTGTCTTCATATGGTGTACCATATGAAGACTCATATGGTGTACCATATGAAGACTCATATGGTGTACCATATGAAGACTCATATGGTGTACCATATGGTGTACCATATAATCATTTGGTGGTAAACATTTCAATGAAAAATGAAACTTCAGCAGTAATATTTAATTTTTCCTGCAAAATTTTGTCTTCTTATGGTGTACAATATGAAGAATCCGGTGGTGTACCAAATGAAGAAATCTATCTTAATAATCATTTGCTGGTAAAAATTTCAATGAAAAACGAAAGTTCATCAGTAATATTTTCTTTTTCCTCTACAATTTTGTCTTTATATGGTGTACCATACGAAGAAATCCGTCTTAATAAGCATTTGGTGGTCAAACTTTTAAAGAAAAACCAGTCCACCAGCAATGTTTTTTTTTCTCTACAATTTTGTCTTCATATGATTACCATATGAAGAATCATAAGGTGTGCCATTTGGAGAAATCCATCTTAATCGTTTGGTGGTCAAAATTTCAATTGAAAACGAAAATTCATCAGTAATGTTTTCATTTTCCACCATAATATTGTTTTCGTACGATACATTTTTCTAAGCTGTACTTTATTGATTCGTTTTTCTATAGACACTAGAAACTAATCAGAAGCTTCATCTGAAATCAAGCAGCATATTGCCGTCATCAGCTCATGTATTCAGATAAAATGGACCCATCCTAATCATTTGGTGGTCAAAATGTCAATGGAAGACGTAAGTTCATCAGTAATATTTTCTTTTTCCTCTACAATTTTGTCTTCATATGGTTACATATGAAGAATCATAAGGTGCACCATATGAAGAAATCCATCTTAGTAATCATTTGGTGGTAAAAAATTCAATGAAAAACGAAAGTTCATCAGTAATATTTTCTTTTTCCTCCACAATTTCGTCTTCATGTGGTGTACCAAATGAAGAAATCTAGTTTAATAATCATTTGGTGGTGAAAATTTCAATGAAAAACGAAAGTTCATTAGTAATATGTTTTTTTTCCTCCACAATTTTGTCTTCGTATGGTGTACCATATGGAGAATCATGGGCTGTACCATACGAAAAAATCCATCCTAATAATCATTTGGTGGTCAAACTTTCAATGAAAAACGAAAGTTCATCAGTAATATTTTGTTTTTCCTCCACAATCTTTTCTTTATATGGTGTATCATATGAAGAAATCCATCACTATAATACTGTCTTCATATGGTACATTTTTCCAAGTTGTACCTTATCGATTGATTTTCTTAGAGACACCAGAAACTGATCAGAAGCTTTATCTGAAAATAAATGGCATTTCGCCGTCACCATCTGATGTATTCAGATAAAATGGATCCATTCCTATAATTTGATGGTCAACATTTTAATGGAAAAGGAAAATTCATCAGTAATATTTTCTTTCCACTATCATATTGTTTTCATATGGTACATTTTTCTAAGCTGGGGTCTGGTTTTGCTAGACACTAGAAACTAATCTGAAGCTTCGTCTGAAACCAAACAGAATATTGTCATCATCTCACGTATTTGGGTAAAATTGATCCATCTTCTCGTTTGGTGATGAAAATTTTAATAGAAAACGAAAGTTCATCAATTATATTTTCTTTTTCCACCATAATATTGTCTTCATATGGTATATTTTGTTAGGGCGCTGTCAATATTTAATTCGCCACTGTCTAGAAATCTTTGAAATCTGTAAATTTCGCGTTTAATGTCAACATGCCCAGTTTACTGTCGAAACGCGATCGAGTCGAAAAAACGTCAACACTTCAAAAGAAAAACTCGTATTTTCTCGGGAATAGTTGAAATTTCGAAAATAAAGTGAAATCTTTGGTAAAAATTAGATAAGTAAAAAGTTTTTTGAATTTTCGATTTTAAACTGACATTTTATATTAAGTTGACAAGTTTGATCACCACGACCAAAGTGGTAAACTTTGGAGTTTCTAAAGAAGTTTTTTTTATCGAAATTTTTAAAATTGGAATTGAAGTTGCGATGGACATTTTGGGAGAGCTCCGAACTTTCCAGAAACATTTTTCGTTTGGAGTTTTAAGCCGAAGCATGGAAATTAGGTTCCAAAAACCATTAAAAAAATCGGGATTAAACTTTGTAAAAAAAATTCGTTCCCAGTTTTAAGTCGAAACTTGGAATCTACTATCTAAAGATCTGTAAAACAAAAAATCTGAATTAAACTTAAAAAAGAAAATTGCTCTTAGCTTCAAGTCCAAACGTAGAAATTAATGTTGAAAAAATCTTTTAAAATAAAATAAATCTGGGTCATTAAAAAAAAATCCAAAAAGAAACAAACCAAAATAAAAAATGCAACGATTCTCTGGCCACTACAGGATTTGAAAGGAATTTATTTCATGAAATTAATTCGTATTGCCATTGAGCAAGTACCACCCACGCTACAAAAATGGAAAAAAGTTGCGCCATTACCTTCATCTGCAGGATTCTGTTGTAAATACAGCTCCGGCTGCAGCAGTTCTTGCTGTTCCTCGTCCAGCGTAAACAAATTGTCCAAAATCGACACGCTGCTTTGGCTAGACGGCGCGTTATTCGCCTTGCTTACATAATGGGCGCAGCGGTACAACAAGTACCAAACGTTGGTCTGACCCAGAATCCAAGCTAATCCGTGTTTCCCAGCACTCAGGCCGGCGTGATCTGCACCGAGCATTTCACCACAAACAACTGAACATCGGATAACGAAAGGTCTACTTGGATTTTCAACCTAATTGTTGGGATTTTTGTGGACACACTTTCACTTTGACACTTCACTGTTATGGTAACCGACAAATTACGCTTTCCTCGCACTGCCTCTTTAATTCGATGGTACCGTCGACATGGATGAATTTCAACTCTTTATAAACCACCCAGTAAGTAGGCTGTGGAATCTGGAAAAAAACAATTACTTTCTATTATTATAGTCGACAGCTTTTGTTAAATGTTAACTGAAATTTTGGTAAAACTACAATATTGTACCTTCTACAATCTACAGGCAACAGGAACTTTGGGAATTGAGATCAGATGGGCACACATGTATTTAATAGATGACAGTTTTGCGTGTGTTTAGCCTCTATATCTAATCTGCTATTCAACTAATCCGAATTTCGTCAAGAAATAAATATTTGCATGAAGTTTTAGATTACTTAAATTCATCGTTGCAAGTTTTGGTAATCCAATCCACGTGCAGTTAACTAGTTTCACATTTTCCAAAATTTGATTTATTTTGAAAATTTTAACTTTCCGCAATTTTGATTTTTTTCCCACAATTTTGACTTTTTTTAAATTTCGATTCTTCCTCCAAAATTTCAGTTCTTGCTCCAAAATTTTGACTTATTTCAAAATTTCGAGTTTTTTTGGAACCCACTTTTTCATTCCCATTGAAAATTTCGAATTTTTTTAATATTTCGAATTTTCATATTGTTTTCAAAATTTTTACATTTTCCAAAATTTGACTTATTTTGAGAATTTCAACTTTTCGTAAATTCGCCTTTTTTCTCAAGAATTTTAACTTTTTTCAAAATTTCGCTTCTTTTTCCAAAATTTCGCTTCTTTTTCCAAAATTTCGCTTCTTTTTCCAAAATTTCGCTTCTTTCTCCAAAATTTTGCTTCTTTCTTCAAAATTTTAACTTTTTTCAAAATTTCGATTTTTTCTCCAAAATGTCGCTTCTCTCTCCAAAATTTCGCTTATTTCTCCAAAATTTTGACTTTTTCAAAATTTCAAGTTTTTCTGGAAATCCGCGTTTTTGATTTCCATTGAAAATTTCGAATTTGTTGAATATTTCGACTTATTTTGAAATTTTTTTCGCAATTTTGCCTTTTTCTCCAAAATTTTGACTTATTTGAACATTTCGACCTATTTTAAGATTTAGAATTTTCCAATTGTTTTCAAAATTTTTCATTTTCCAAAATTTGACTCATTTTGAAAATTTCAACTTTTCGTAATTTCTCTTTTTTCTCCAGTTTTGAGTTTTTCAAAATTTCGCTTCTCTTTCGAAAATTTGGCTTCTTTCTCCAAAATTTCGAGTTTTTCTGGAAATCCTTGTTTTCAATTTTCATTGAAAATTTCGAATTTTTGGAATACTTCGACTTATTTTGGAATATTTCGACTTATTTTGTAATTTCTAATTTCGAATTCTCCAATTGTTTTCAAACTTTCCCCATTATCCAAAATTTGACTTATTTCGAAAATTTCAATTTTTCCTAATTTAGCTTCTTTTCCCAAAATTTTGACTTTTTTCAAAATTTCGCTTTTCCCCAAAATTTCGCTTTTTTCTCCAAAATTTTGACTTTTTTCAAAATTTCAATTTTTCTAGAAATCCGTATTTTTGATTTCCATTGAAAATTTCGAATTTGTTGAATATTTCGACTCATGTTGAAATTATTTTTTTCGTAATTTTGCCCTTTTCTCCAAAATTTTGACTCATTTGAACACTTCGACCTATTTTGAGATTTCGAATTATCCAATTATTTTCAAAATTTTCTAAAATTGGACTTATTTTGAAAGTTTCAACTTCGTAATTTCCCTTTTTTCTCCACAGTTTTGAGTTTTTCAACATTTTGCTTCTTTTTCGGAAATTTCGAGTTTTTCTGGAAATCCTTGTTTTCGATTTTCATTGAAAATTTCGAAATGTTTGAGTATTTCGACTTATTTTTTAATTTCGAATTCTTCAAAATTTCCCCATTTTCCGAAATTTGACTTTTCGTAATTTAGCTTCTTTTCCCAAAATTTTGAATTTTTTCAAAATTTCGACTTTTTCTGGAAATTTTGACTTTTTTCAAAGTTTCGCTTCTCTCTCCTCCAACATTTGGACTTTTCCAATTTCGAGTTTTTCTGGAAATGTTTTGACTTGTGTTATCTTGTAGATACTTTTTTTGAAAACTGCAAATTTCTCGAAAATTTTTACTCTAAAATTTCGCTTGTTTTCCACAATTCCGACTTTTTAAAATTTCGAGTTTTTATGCAAATTTGGACCTTTGTACTAACTTGTAGATACTTTTTTTGAAAACTGCAAATTTTTCGAAAATTTTGACCTTTTCGAAATGTCTCTTCTGTCTCCAAAATTTTGACTTTTCAAAATATTGCTTGTTTCTCCAAAGTTCTGACTTTTTTCAAAATTTCGAGTTTTTGTGAAAATTTTGGCTGTTGTATTAACTTGTAGATACTTTTTTTGAAAATTGCTAATTTCTCCAAAATTTTGACTTTTCAAAATTTCGCTTCTGTCTTCAAAATTTCGCTTCTTTCTTCAAAATTTTGACTTTTTTTAAAATTTCGAGTTTTTCTGGAAATCCGTGTTTTTCATTTCCATTGAAAATTTCGAATTTGTTGAATATTTCGACTCATTTTCAAATTTTTTTCGTAATTTTGACTTTTTCTCCAACATTTTGACTTATTTGAACATTTCGATCTATTTTGAGATTTCCAATTTTCCAATTGTTTTCAAAATTTTTACATTTTCCAAAATTTGACTTATTTTGAAAATTTCAACTTTTCGTAGTTTCGCTTTTTTCTCCACAGTTTTAAGTTTTTCAAAATTTCACTTCTTTTTCAAAAAATTCGATTCTTTCTCCAAAATTTCAACTTTTTTTAAAATTTTGAGTTTTTCTGGAAATCCTTGTTTTTGATTTTCATTGAAAATTTCGAAATTTTTGAATATTTCGACTTATTTTGTAATTTCAAATTTCCTATTCTCCAATTGTTTTTAAAATATCCCCATTTTCCGAAATTTGACACTTTGAAAATTTCAATTTTTCGTAATTTAGCTTCTTTTCCCAAAATTTTGACTTTTTTCAAAATTTCGTTTCTTTACCCAAAATTTCGCTTCTTTTTCCAAAATTTTGACTTTTTTAAAATTTCGAGTTTTTCTGGATTTCCGTGTTTTTCATTTCCATTGAAAATTTCGAATTTGTTGAATATTTCGACTCATTTTGAAATTTTTTTCGTAATTTTGCCTTTTTCTCCAAAATTTTGACTTATTTGAACATTTCGATCTAATTTGAGATTTCCAATTTTCCAATTGTTTTCAAAATTTTTACATTTTCCAAAATTTGACTTATTTTGAAAATTTTAACTTTTCGTAGTTCCCTTTTTTCTCCACAGTTTTGAGTTTTTCAAAATTTCGCTTCTTTTTCGAAAGTTTCGCTTCTTTCTCCAAAATTTCAACTTTTTTTAAAATTTCGAGTTTTTCTGGAAATCCTCGTTTTCGATTTTCATTGAAAATTTCGAAATTTTTAAATATTTCGACTTATTTTGTAATTTCGAATTCTCCAATTGTTGTCAAAATTTCCCCATTTTCCAAAATTTGACTTATTTTGAAAATTTCAATTTTTCGTAATTTAGCTTCCTTTCCCAAAATTTTGACTTTTTTCAAAATTTCGTTTCTTTCCCCAGAATTTCGCTTCTTTCTCCAAAATTTTGACTTTTTTTAAAATTTCGAGTTTTTCTGGAAATCCTTGTTTTTGATTTTCATTGAAAATTTCGAAATTTTTAAATATTTCGACTTATTTTGTAATTTCGAATTCTCCAATTGTTGTCAAAATTTCCCCATTTTCCAAAATTTGACTTATTTTGAAAATTTCAATTTTTCGTAATTTAGCTTCCTTTCCCAAAATTTTGACTTTTTTCAAAATTTCGTTTCTTTCCCCAGAATTTCGCTTCTTTCTCCAAAATTTTGACTTTTTTTAAAATTTCGAGTTTTTCTGGAAATCCTTGTTTTTGATTTTCATTGAAAATTTCGAAATTTTTGAAGATTTCGACTTATTTTGTAATTTCAAATTTCCGATTCTCCAATTGTTTTTAAAATTTCCCCATTTTCCGAAATTTGACTTACTTTGAAAATTTCAATTTTTCGTAATTTAGCTTCTTTTTCCAAAATTTTGACTTTTTTAAAAATTTCGTTTCTTTCCCCAAAATTTTGCTTCTTTCCATAAAATTTTGACTTTTCAAAATTTCGAGTTTTTCTGGAAATCTGTGTTTTTTTTTCAATTCTATTGAAAATTTCGAATTTGTTAAATATTTCGACTCATTTTGAAATTTTTTTCGTAATTTTGCGTTTTTCTCCAAAATTTTGACTTATTTTAACATTTCGATCTATTTTGAGATTTCGAATTTTCCAATTATTTTCAAAATTTGTACATTTTCCAAAATTTGACTTATTTTTAAAGTTTCAACTTCTCGTAATTTCCCTTTTTTCCACAGTTTTGAGTTTGTCAAAATTTCGCTTCTTTTTCGAAAATTTCGCTTCTTTCTCCAAAATTTCGACTTTTTTCAAAATTTCGAGTTTTTCTGTAAATTCTTGTTTTCGATTTTCATTGAAAATTTCGAAATTTTGAATATTTCGACTTATTATGCAATTTCGAATTTCGAATTCTCCAATTGTTTTCAAAATTTCCCCATTTTCCAAATTTTGACTTATTTTAAAAATTTAAACTTTTTGTAATTTAGCTTCTTTTTCCAAAATTTTGACTTTTTTAAAAATTTCGTTTCTTTCCCCAAAATTTTGCTTCTTTCCATAAAATTTTGACTTTAAAATTTCGAGTTTTTCTGGAAATCTGTTTTTTTCAATTCTATTGAAAATTTCGAATTTGTTAAATATTTCGACTCATTTTGAAATTTTTTTCGTAATTTTGCCTCTTACTCCAAAAATTTTGACTTATTTGAACATTTCCGACCTATTTTGACATTTCGAATTTTCCAATTGTTTTCAAAATGTTTACCTTTTCCAAAATTTGACTAATTTTGAAAATTTCAACTTTCGTAGTTTCCCTTTTTTCTCCACAGTTTTAAGTTTTTCAAAATTTCACTTCTTTTTCAAAAAATTCGATTCTTTCTCCAAAATTTCAACTTTTTTTTAAAATTTTGAGTTTTTTCTGGAAATCCTTGTTTTTGATTTTCATTGAAAATTTCGAAATTTTTGAATATTTCGACTTATTTTGTAATTTCAAATTTCCTATTCTCCAATTGTTTTTAAAATATCCCCATTTTCCGAAATTTGACACTTTGAAAATTTCAATTTTTCGTAATTTAGCTTCTTTTCCCAAAATTTTGACTTTTTTTCAAAATTTCGTTTCTTTACCCAAAATTTCGCTTCTTTTTTCCAAAATTTTGACTTTTTTAAAATTTCGAGTTTTTCTGGATTTCCGTGTTTTTCATTTCCATTGAAAATTTCGAATTTGTTGAATATTTCGACTCATTTTGAAATTTTTTTCGTAATTTTGCCTTTTTCTCCAAAATTTTTGACTTATTTGAACATTTCGATCTAATTTGAGATTTCCAATTTTCCAATTGTTTTCAAAATTTTTACATTTTCCAAAATTTGACTTATTTTGAAAATTTTAACTTTTCGTAGTTCCCTTTTTTCTCCACAGTTTTGAGTTTTTCAAAATTTCGCTTCTTTTTCGAAAGTTTCGCTTCTTTCTCCAAAATTTCAACTTTTTTTTAAAATTTCGAGTTTTTCTGGAAATCCTCGTTTTCGATTTTCATTGAAAATTTCGAAATTTTTAAATATTTCGACTTATTTTGTAATTTCGAATTCTCCAATTGTTGTCAAAATTTCCCCATTTTCCAAAATTTGACTTATTTTGAAAATTTCAATTTTTCGTAATTTAGCTTCCTTTCCCAAAATTTTGACTTTTTTCAAAATTTCGTTTCTTTCCCCAGAATTTCGCTTCTTTCTCCAAAATTTTGACTTTTTTTAAAATTTCGAGTTTTTCTGGAAATCCTTGTTTTTGATTTTCATTGAAAATTTCGAAATTTTTAAATATTTCGACTTATTTTGTAATTTCGAATTCTCCAATTGTTGTCAAAATTTCCCCATTTTCCAAAATTTGACTTATTTTGAAAATTTCAATTTTTCGTAATTTAGCTTCCTTTCCCAAAATTTTGACTTTTTTCAAAATTTCGTTTCTTTCCCCAGAATTTCGCTTCTTTCTCCAAAATTTTGACTTTTTTTTAAAATTTCGAGTTTTTCTGGAAATCCTTGTTTTTGATTTTCATTGAAAATTTCGAAATTTTTGAAGATTTCGACTTATTTTGTAATTTCAAATTTCCGATTCTCCAATTGTTTTTAAAATTTCCCCATTTTCCGAAATTTGACTTACTTTGAAAATTTCAATTTTTCGTAATTTAGCTTCTTTTTCCAAAATTTTGACTTTTTTTAAAAATTTCGTTTCTTTCCCCAAAATTTTGCTTCTTTCCATAAAATTTTGACTTTTCAAAATTTCGAGTTTTTCTGGAAATCTGTGTTTTTTTTTCAATTCTATTGAAAATTTCGAATTTGTTAAATATTTCGACTCATTTTGAAATTTTTTTCGTAATTTTGCGTTTTTCTCCAAAATTTTGACTTATTTTAACATTTCGATCTATTTTGAGATTTCGAATTTTCCAATTATTTTCAAAATTTGTACATTTTCCAAAATTTGACTTATTTTTAAAGTTTCAACTTCTCGTAATTTCCCTTTTTTCCACAGTTTTGAGTTTGTCAAAATTTCGCTTCTTTTTCGAAAATTTCGCTTCTTTCTCCAAAATTTCGACTTTTTTCAAAATTTCGAGTTTTTCTGTAAATTCTTGTTTTCGATTTTCATTGAAAATTTCGAAATTTTTGAATATTTCGACTTATTATGCAATTTCGAATTTCGAATTCTCCAATTGTTTTCAAAATTTCCCCATTTTCCAAATTTTGACTTATTTTAAAAATTTAAACTTTTTGTAATTTAGCTTCTTTTTCCAAAATTTTGACTTTTTTAAAAATTTCGTTTCTTTCCCCAAAATTTTGCTTCTTTCCATAAAATTTTGACTTTAAAATTTCGAGTTTTTCTGGAAATCTGTTTTTTTTCAATTCTATTGAAAATTTCGAATTTGTTAAATATTTCGACTCATTTTGAAATTTTTTTCGTAATTTTGCCTCTTACTCCAAAATTTTGACTTATTTGAACATTTCCGACCTATTTTGACATTTCGAATTTTCCAATTGTTTTCAAAATGTTTACCTTTTCCAAAATTTGACTAATTTTGAAAATTTCAACTTTTCGTAGTTTCCCTTTTTTCTCCACAGTTTTGAGTTTTTCAAAATTTCGCTTCTTTTTCGAAAATTTCGCTTCTTTCTCCAAAATTGCGACTTTTTTTAAAATTTAAAATTTTTCTGGAAATCCTTGTTTTCGATTTTCATTGAAAATTTAGAATTTTTTGAATATTTCGACTTATTTTTTAATTTCGTATTTCGAATTCTCCAGTTGTTTTCAAAATTTCCCCATTCTCCGAAATTTGACTTATTTTAAAAATTTAAACTTTTCGTAATTTAGCTTCTTTTCCCAAAATGTTGACTATTTTCAAAATTTCGACTTTTTCGGAAAATTTTGACTTTTTTCAAAATTTCGCTTCTTTGTCCAATATTTCGGCTTTTCCAATTTCGAGTTTTTCTGGAAATGTTTTGATTTGTTTTTGTTGGAAATCACGTTTAAAACGTGAGAGCAAAAATCTATCGGTACTTATTTTAAAGTAAAATATTAGACCCTCGAATGCTTTATGAGTTTCGCTGTATCTTTTACGAAGTGAAATCTGATACGGGTACTTCAACTTATTTGGAACACTTTTAGGTGGATGATTAATTCTAAGAACGCTGGTCAGTCCCTTTTCTGAATATAGGTTTTAAGGGATTAACGTTGACATGTATATTGGCAGTGTATCATGAAATAGATCAGATGTATTTGGAAATATTACGAAAAGATTCCTTTTCGACTATGAAGTTGAGATTATAATTTCGTCGCGACAACACACACCTTCCGAGACCTCTTGAATAAATAAAGTCTCGATAATTAAAGTGTGGTGTTTTATTGAACTAAATAGTTCATGCACACCTCATTTCCAATAGTTTTAACTTGCAGATACTTTTTTCGAAAACTGCAAATTTCTCTAAAATTTTGACTTTTTTCGAAATTTTTCTTCTGTCTCCAAAATTTTGACTTTTCAAATTTCGAGTTTTTCTACAAATTCGGACTTTTGTACTAATTTGTAGATACTTTTTTTAAAAACGGCAAATTTCTCGAAAATTTTGACCTTTTCGAAATGTCTCTTCTGTCTCCAAAATTTTGACTTTTCAAATTTCGAGTTTTTCTGCAAATTTGGACTTTTGTACTAATTTGTAGATACTTTTTTTGAAAACTGCAAAGTTCTCGAAAATTTTGACTAAAATTTCGCTTGTTTCTTCAAAATTTTGACTTTTTTCAAAATTTCGAGTTTTTCTGGAAATTTTGACTTTTGTACTAATTTGTAGATACTTTTTTTGAAAACTGGAAATTTCTTCAAAATTTTGACTTTTTCAAAATATCGCTTGTTTCTCCAAAATTCCGACTTTTTTCAAAATTTTGAGTTTTTCTGGAAATTTTGACTTTTGTACTAACTTGCAGATACTTTTTTTGAAAACTGCAAATTTCTCCAAAATTTTGACTTTTCAAAATTTCGCTTTTGTCTCCAAAATTTTGACTTCAAATTTAGAGTTTTTCTGGAAATTTTGACTTTTATACTAACTTGTATACTTTTTTTGAAAACTGCAAATTTTTCCAAAATTTGGATTTTTTTCAAAATTTCGAGTTTTTCTGGAAATCTTTGTTTTCGATTTTCATTTAAAATTTTGAATTTTTTGAATATTTCGACTTATTTTGCAATTTCGAATGTCCAATTTTCCAATTGTTTTCAAAATTTCCCCGTTTTCCAAAATTTGACTTATTTTGAAAATTTCAACTTTTCGTAATTTCGCTTCTTTCCCCAAAATTTTGACTTTTTTCAAAATTTCGCTTCTTTCTCCAAAATGTCGCTTCCTTCTTCAAAATTTCGACTTTTCCAATTTAGAGTTTTTGTGGAATTTTTGACTTTGTATTGATTTGTAGATACTTTATTTGAAAACTGCAAATTTATCGAAATTTTGACTTTTTTCAAAATTGACTTTTTTCAAAATTTCGCTTCTTTCTGCAAAATTTTGACTTTTTTCAAAATTTCGAGTTTTTCTGGAAATTTTGGTTTTTGTACTAACTTGTAGATATTTTTATTGAAAATTGCAAATTTCTTCAAAATTTTGACTTTTCAAAATTTTTTTGACTTTTTTCAAAATTTCGTTTGTCCAAAATTTTGACTTTTTTTTAAATTTCAAGTTTTTCTGAAAATTTTGACTTTGGTACTAACTTGTAGATACTTTTTTTGAAAGCTACAAATTTCTTCAAAATTTTGACTTTTTCAACATTTCGCTTGTTTCTTCAAAATTTTGACTTTTTTCAAAATTTCGAGTTTTTCTGGAAATTTTGGTTTTTGTACTAACTTGTAGATATTTTTTTTGAAAATTGCAAATTTCTCCAAAATTTTGACTTTTTTCAAAATTTCGTGTTTTTCCAAAATTTTGACTTTTTTCAAAATTTCGAGTTTTTCTGGAAATTTTGACTTTTGTACTAACTTGTAGATACCTTTTTTGAAAACTGCAAATTTCTCCAAAATTTTGACTCTTTAAAATTTCGCTTGTTTCTCCAAAATTTTGACTTTTTTCAAAATTTCGAGTTTTTCTGGAAATTTTGACTTTTGTACTAACTTGTAGATACTTTTTTGAAAAGTGGAAATTTCTCCAAAACTTTGACTGCAAATTTCGAAACCGAAAACCAAATTGAGCTACGACATTTGGTTTGGAAGATGTGAGTGTTTAAAGTTACGAAAAAAAATTCAAAGGTACAAAACTTGATACAAAACTTGAAAATTTTTCGAAAATGACTTAATAGCATTTTCATAGAGTTTTCGGGACGTAGAATAAAAATCTGAAAACCAAATTGCGCTATGACCATCCGTTTACGAGATATAAGCCTCCAAAGTTTCGAAATTTTCAAATCTTTATCAAATTTGCTAAGGTCAAAATTCAGAAGTCATTACTTAGGATTTAAAAGTACCCTATCATAGAGATTTTGAACCGCAGATCCTGAAACCGAAAACTAAATTGAGCTACGACTTTTGGTTTGGAAGATATGAGTGTTTAAAATTACGAAAAAAATACAAAATTTAAAAAAATTTAAATTTTTCGAAAATGAGTTTATAGCATTTTCATAGAGTTTTCGGGACGTAGAATAGGAAATGTACCCTATCATAGAGATTCAGAAAAACTCGAAATTTGAAAAGTCAAAATTTTGGAGACAGAAGCGAAATTTTGGAAAAATTCAAAATTTTGGAGAAATTCGAAGTTTTCAAAAAAAGTATCCACAAATTTCTACAAGTGGCGAAATTTCCAGAAAAACTCGAAATTTTGAAAAAATCAAAATTTTGGAGAAACAAGCGATTATCAAATTTTGGACCTCTTTTCCAAATTTCGACATTTCTTGAGAATTGAAACATTTTTTTAAAAATTTTGACTTTTTCTGGAATCTTCGAATTTTTGAGAAGTTGGATTATTTCCGAATTTCGAGATTTCGATTTTATTTTCCAGAAATAACACGTCGGAAAATTTCAACTTTTTATTATTAAAGTTTCGACGTTGCCTCGAAGTGTCGATCATTTTCGAAATTGGCTTTTTCTACAATCTTCGAATTTTTGAGAAGTTGGATTATTTCCAAATTTCGATATTTCTTTTATTCTTTTGACGTTTTCGATTTTTTTCTGCAGAATTTCTCCGTTTAAAATTTTTACTTTTTATTTTAAAAATTTTGACGTTGTCTCGAAAATTTGATTTGTTTCAAAATTTCCACCTTTTTTCAAAATTTCGACTTCTCTTGAAAATTTCAACCTTTTTACAAAATCTTGATTTTTTGTCGAATCATCGAATTTTTGTAAATTTGGCTTTTTTCAAATTTGGATTTCTGAGAAGTTGCATTTTCTCAAAATTCGAAATTTTTTTTGAAAGTTTTCGATTTTTTCTCAGAATTTCCATGTCTGAAAATTTCGACTTTTTATTATCGAAATTTCGACGTTGCCCTGAGGTTTTGATTTTTTTCAAAATTTCGTCTTTTCCTTGAAAAATGTTACATTTTCTTAAAAATTTTGTCCTTTTAGAAGCTTCGAAATTTTGAGAATTTGGATTATTTCCAAATTTCGACATTTTGAAAGTTTTCGATTTTTTCTCAGAATTTCCATTTCTGAAAATTTCGACTTTTTATTATCGAAATTTCGACGTTGCCCTGAGGTTTTGATTTTTTTCAAAATTTCGTCTTTTCCTTGAAAAATGTTACAATTTCCTAAAAATTTTATCTTTTTAGAAGCTTCGAAATTTTGAGAATTTGGATTATTTCCAAATTTCGACATTTTGAAAGTTTTCGATTTTTTCTCAGAATTTCCATTTCTGAAAATTTCGACTTTTTGTTATCAAAATTTCGACGTAGCCCCGAGGTTTTTATTTTTTTCAAAATTTCGTCCTTTTTTGAAAAATGAACATTTTCTTAAAAATTTTGTCCTTTCAGAAGCTTCGAAATGTTGAGAATTTGGATTATTTCCAAATTTCGAAATTTTGAAAATTTTCGATTTTTTTTTAGAATATTCACGTCTGAAAATTTCGACTTTTTGTTATGAAAATTTCGACGTTGCTTCGAAGTTTTGATTTTGTTTTCGAAATTTTGAGAATTTGGATTATTTCCACATTTCGACATCTTGAAAGTTTTCGATTTTTTCTCAGTATTTCCATTTCTGAAAATTTCGACTTTTTGTTATCAAAATTTCGACGTTGCCCCGAGGTTTTTATTTTTTTCAAAATTTCGTCCTTTTTTGAAAAATGAACATTTTCTTAAAAATTTTGTCCTTTCAGAAGCTTCGAAATGTTGAGAATTTGGATTATTTCCAAATTTCGACATTTTGAAAATTTTCGATTTTTTTTTCAGAATTTTCACGTCTGAAAATTTCGACTTTTATGAAAATTTCGACGGTGCTTCGAAGTTTTGATTTTTTTTTTCGAAATTTCGATTTTTTCGAAATTTGAAAGTTTTCACATTTTTTTTCAAAATTTCTAGACTTTTTATTATCAACGTTTCGACGTTGCCTTGAAATTTCGATTTTTTTCAGAATTTCGACCTTATTTCAAAATTTCGAATTTTGTTATGAAAATTTCGATGTTGCTTCGAAGTTTTGATTTTTTTTTCGAAATTTCGATTTTTTCGAAAATTCGGCATTTCTATTGAAAGTTTTCAAATTTTTTCTCAGAATTTCTCGACTTTTTGTTATCAACGTTTCGACGTTGTCTCGAAATTGCGATTTTCTTAAAAATTTCGACCTTATGATAAAATTTCGATTTTTGTTTGAAAATTTTAACCTTTTTAAAATTTTGACTTTTTCTAGAATCTTCGAATTTTTGAGAGGTTGGGTTTTTCCAAATTTCAACTTTTTTTTGAAAGTTTTCAATCATTGCCTCACTGAAAATGTTGACTTTTTATTATCATTTATCATTGATTTGTTTCAAAATGTCAACCTAATTTCAAAATTTCGAATTTTTTTCAAAATTTTAAAACTTCTCTAAAATGTTTCAAGAATCTTCGAAATTTTGTAAATTTGACTTTTTAAAAATTCGCCTTATCTTGAAAATTCTTTAGTTTTTTAAAGAATCTGAATTTTAAATTGCAAAAGGCATTAATTATTTTGTCCTTATTTTCGATATTAATTGGTGTAGTAATTGTTTTGTTGAAGAGTTCAACTTTCCCATCAAAACAAATATTTTTACATTTACAACGTTTTAATATTGTTGATAATCGTGATGACTAATGTGTACAATGATAAATTTCTTTAAATAATTAGCAAAAATAATAACAATGATAATGTAATTGCCCCTTTTAGCGCCTACTGCCTTTTAGAATGCTTCAGGTGTAAAAGACACTAAATACAACCTGGTTTGTTAACTAATGCAATTTATTCGTGCAATTAAATAATAAAATAAGGAAATATACCGATAAATGCGTCAGTGTAGCTACCTTTAATCCCTTGTGCAGAATTATTTCCTCATTTAAATTCCCAATCCGGTTGACCTTCTATTTTATTCGATTTTGTTCTTAAATAATAAGTCTCCAATACAACTTCCTAATAGCTGAATATTTTGTATACATTGGAAAATCACGATGACGCAGATGATTCAAAAATTTTTCTAGTTTTCATGTTGCAGATGGAATTACATAAATATTGCCTAATTAACACACGTGAAGTTTGTTTTGTTTTTACACGGTTGCATATCATAATAATATCCTGACATTGGGACTAATTGTAATTTTATTCAGGAAATGTCTTAACGTTTGTTTTTAGCGAATGTCGTTTCATTTAATCTTATTTTATCAAATTAAATATGCAAGTATAGACGTAAAGTGGCCATCGTTAATCTACACTAATATAATCGAAGAGTCTAAGTGCTTGTCTGTCTGTCGACTGATGTTTTGTCCGGGCTGATCTCGCAAGCTGCTAAATCCATTTTGAGGAAACTTTTATTGAAATGTGGTGTATTTTCAGGGGTAGCTTTTAGACTATTTTTATTTAGGTAAAACTCAACCCTTCACCTCAAAAACTCAACTTGTTTGAGGCTATAACAGGATATATATAAAAGAGGAACCAATCCTCATATCTATGACTGATATATTACGCGCCACCTACCCTTTCAACAGGGACTAGTTTGAATTTATTGTTCTGTTAAAATCAAATACAAAATTCTTTTATTTTTGAAATATGACGTTATTGGACCTAGCCGTAGTCGCGGGGGTCAGCTGGTCACCAATAAAAAAGTCAAGGAATAAAAAATGCGCCTTCTATGTTCTATATTACTGTTAGATCCGGGGTTCACTGAAATCGTTAACCTTGGAAATTTATACAGGGTCAAACGTAGGAAATAACCTGAAGCGGTAATTCGTATCCGGACAAATCAAGATTGTGATGTCACACAAATTTGAAATGTCACGTAAAGCAGGAAAAACCATCGAATTCCATCTTACGTGTTCTTGCAGTATGATCGGTATTTTGTTAGTGTTAAATACATGATAATCTTATAATTTTTCAACAAATTTCGACAAAGTTTTAAAATGAATAACTTGTAAAAATTTCCCGAATTTTCAACTGTCAGTTTTGAAGAAAAAGCCTGCAACAGATCGAATTAAAATCGAAACTGAGCTGTACAGCGGCGAAAAATAATTACACAACATTTTTTATTTTAGGTCAGGGTAAAAAAAAAGAAAAAAAATACGTCTCATTGTAGCAAAAAAAATTGTTATCGAAAAAATTGTAGCAGTCGCATTAATGACTCACCTTGTATATAAACAAACAATTACATTGACAAATTACTGCATAAAAAATATTCCAAAGTGGCTCATTTTTTTTATCGCTCCACGAGGAGATTTATCAATTTTAAAACGTTAATTCGAGTCGAAGGAATTTCACTGTTGTTTCTGGATTTTTCCTGTAATGGTTTAGGTGTAAAAAAAATTCCAATTTATTTAAAATTTCCTCATATATAAGAAAGATAAATTAATTTTAATTGGAGGATTTTTATTGTATCGGGTTTCCATTAATTTTAGCTTTTTCCCCTCTCCGATTCGGAATTTTTAACGAGCTTGATAATTAGTTTGAAAAGATTAAAGTATTTAAACGGTCCCTCTCATCAAAATAGCATTAGACGCTAATAATAGCGGAAAGTCCATTGTTTGTTAAATTTTAGAATCTTCTACATTTAAAAAAATCTTAGAAACGTATCTTGGGAACATTATATTTTTATATCTACGTTACGATATTTTAGTATCTCTCTATTTTTTTATTTTTTATCTTAATTAAATCGTACTTTCTAAAAAAAAGGAATTTTTCAGAAAAGTTCAAAATTTTTGTGGACTTTTGGTCCTTGGTTATCCTCGAAAATTAAAATACAAATCTTGTCCCCTGAAACCAAAAAAGATTTAAAAAAAAGGCCAAAAGAAAAAAGTTGACGTCTTGCAAAAAGATAACTTCTGAAAAATTCAAATTTTCGTATTTAACGTCAGAATATCGTTACGATATTTTAGTATCTTTCTATGTATATTCCAAAAAAAAATCGAATTTTTCAGAAAAGGTCAAAAGATAAAAAGCTGACGTCTTAAGAAAAAGTAACTTCTGAAAAATTCAAATTTTCCTATTTAACGTCTTAATATCGTTACGATATTTTAGTATCCGCCTATGTATTTTCCAAAAAAAAATCGAATTTTTCAGAAATGGTCAAAAGATAAAAAGTTGACGTCTTAAAAAAAGATAACTTCTGAAAAGTTCAAATGTTCCTATTTAACGTCTTAATATCGTTACGATATTTTAGTATCCGCCTATGTATATTCCAAAAAAAAATCAAATTTTTCGGAAAAGACCATAAGATAAAAAGCTGATGTCTTAAAAAAGGTAACTTCTGAAAAATTCAAATTTTCGTATTTAACGTCATAATATCGTTACGATATTTTAGTATCCGCCTATGTATTTTCCAAAAAAAATCGAATTTTCAGAAAAGGTCAAAAGATAAAAATTTTGAAAGAGTCGAATTTTGAAAAATAAGTCGAATTTTTAAAAAAGTCGAATTTTGAAAAAAAGTCGAATTTTGAAAAAAAGTCGAATTTTGAAAAAAGGGTGTCGAATTTTGACAAAAGAATTGACAAAAAAGTGGAAATTTGTAAATTTAAAAAAATTTTGAAGAGTCGAAATTTTTAAAGTATCTCAAAATTTTCACAAAAAGTTGAAATTCGCAGAAAAGTTCGACAAAAAACCAAAATTTTAAGAGTCCAATTTTGAAAAAATAGTCGAATTTTTAAAAAAGTCGAATTTTGAAAAAAGTCGATTTTGAAAAAAGGGTCGAATTTTGATAATAGAATTGACAAAAAAGGGGAAATTTAAATAAAGTGGGAATTTTTAAATTCGTAATTTTCAAAAAAAAGTTGAAGTTCCCGGAAAAGTTCGAGAAAAAAACCAAAATTTTGAAAAAAAGTCGAATTTTGAAAAAGTCGAATTGAAAAGTCGAATTTTGAAAAAAAGTCGAATTTTGAAAAAAGTCGATTTTGAAAAAAGGGTCGAATTTTGATAATAGAATTGACAAAAAAGGGGAAATTTAAATAAAGTGGGAATTTTTAAATTCGTAATTTTCAAAAAAAAGTTGAAGTTCCCGGAAAAGTTCGAGAAAAAAACCAAAATTTTGAAAAAAAGTCGAATTTTGAAAAAAAGTCGAATTTTGAAAAAAAGTCGAATTTTGAAAAAAAGTCGAATTTTGAAAAAAAGCCGAATTTTGAAAGAGTCGAATTTTGACAAAAAAATCGAATTTGGAGAAAAAAATTGACAAAAGGTGGAAATTTAGAAATTTAAAAAATTTTAAAAAAAGTCTAAATTTTTAAATTAACTCAAAATTTTTAAAAAAAGTTGAAATTCGCGGAAAAGTTCGAGAAAAAACCAAAATTTTGAAAAAAGTCGAATTTTGAAAAAAAACGAATTTATAAAAAAGTCGTCTTTTGAAAAAAGTCAAATTTTGAAAAAGGGTCGAATTTTGACAAAAAAATTGGCAAAAAAATGGAAATTTAAAAAAATTTTGAAAAAAAAGTCGAGTTCAAAATAATTCAGAAATTTGAAAAAAGTCGAAATTTACAGAAAAGTTCGAGAAAAAAACAAACGAAGCAAAAATTTTTATAATGGGGTTAGAAAATTGAATTTTTCAAACAAAAACCAAAAGTTGAAACTTCGAGGAAAACTCAGAATTTTTCGAATATTCAAAAAGTCATAAATTTGAAATTAGCTGGATCCTTTGAGAAATGAATAAGATTTGCAAGAAAAATAATATTTTTAAAAAAAGTGTGTCAAAAAGTCCAAACTGAAAAAACCAATTTTTGAAGAAAAGTAAATAAAGATTAAACGTTTCAAAATAGTTCAAATTTTCTGACAAGTCGAAGACTTTTTTAAATAAAAAATTACAAAATTGCAAAAAGTGGAATTATCTAGAAAAGGTAAAAATTTAAAATAAAATTATAAGTTTTGAAAAAATTCGAATTTTTCAAATTAAGTCGAAATTTTGAATAAAGTGGACATTATTAAAAAGTTTCAGGAAGAAGCTAAAATTTTGGAAAAAAAGTCAAACTTGGAAAAAAATCAAATCAAAAAAAGTACAACTTCAAAAAATTTTGAAAAACAAGCGCCATTTTTTAAAACTTAAAATCAAAATCTTTAAATTGAATAAAAACATAAAAATAAAAAATTAACTTTTCAATAAAATTTTCAAAAAAGCTTTAAATAAGTTCAAATTTTCAAAAAAAATTAAAACAGGCGTTATTTAAAAAAAATCGAAGATTTCAAAACAAAGCTATTCAAAAAAAAAGGTCAACATTTTCAAAAAAACGTTAAATCTTCGAGGTTAAGCCAAAATTTTTAAAAACGCAAACATTTTGGGAAAAAAGATTGAAAACGCGTCGAAATTTACAGAAAATTCGAAATTTTCAAAAAAAGCAAATAAACAAAAAGGTCGAAACTTTAAATTTCCAAAGTCAACACTTTGAAAAAACGTCAAAATTTTCAAAAATGTCAACATTTTCAAAATGGAAATCAAAAAACTCTTTGAAAAAGTAAAACTTTTCAAAAAGTTAAAATTACGAATATATGAGTTTAAATTAAAAAAGAAAACGAATTTTAAAAAAGTTGGAAGTTTCACAAAAGTCGAAATTTACATAATATGTTAAATTTTCGAAATAAAGTCAAGATTTTTAAAGTCAAAGAGAAAATCGGAATTTTGTAAAAATCGAAGTTTTCAAATTAAATTGAAATTTCGAGAAAAAGTCGAAATTGGAAATAGTAACAATTTTAAATTTTCGAATTAAAAAAAATGAAATTTGAAAAGAAGTCGAAATTTTTAGTAACAGGCGACTCCTTAAAAATAGTCGAAACTTTCAAAAATCTCCATATTTACAAAAAAGCCAATTTTTCGAGAACTCGAATTTTGAAGCCAGAATTGTCAAAAACAATTGAAATTTTGGAAACATTTACGAAGGGTTGAAATTTTAAATGTCCGAATTTTCAAAAAAGTCGAAATTTTTAAAATAGTCGAGATTTTCAAGGAAGTCTAAATTTTCAAAAATTTGTCATCTAAAAAAATTTGATTCCACAAAATAAAAATGTAGGATTTTGATACCAAAACTTCCAAAAGAAGTCGAAGTTTTGAAGGAATCGATATTTTCAAAAATCTGAAGATTTTGAGAAAAAGTCGAAATTTGAAAGGTAGAATTAAAAAACTTGAAACTGTAAAATGTCGAAGTTTTCAAAAACAGTCGAAATTTTGAAAATAGTTTGAAATATAAAAAAGTGGAATTTTTAGAAAAGTAGAATGTAAAAAAGTCAATATTTGAACAAATTTTGAAGTTTCGATATTTTTGAATGAGTGAGAAATTTTGGAAAAAGGGAAAATTTTAGAATGTCGTAATAAGTTGGAAATTTAAATAGTCGAATTCTTCAAAAAAATTTCTTCATGAAACATGTATTGCTACTTTTTGAGGAGTAACTAAAAAAATGTCAGGCTCCTGGTCTTAGTACTCTGGTATCAGTCCCCTGGTTGTCAGTCCCCTGGTGTTAGTCCCCTGGTATCAGTGTCTTGCTATGTCAATATCCTGGTTTCAGTTTCAGTCTCGTGGTGTCAGTCTCCTGATGTCAGTCCCCTGGTACCAGTGTCCTGGTGTCAATCCCCTGGTTTCAGTATCCTAGTATCAGTCTCGTGGTGTCAGTCCCCTGATCTCAGTTTCCTGGTCTCAGTCTCCTGGTCTCAGTCCGCTGGTCTCAGTCCGCTGGTCTCAGTTCCCCGATATCAGTATCCTGGTTTCAGTCTCATGGTATCAGATTACTGGTATCAGTCCCCTGGTTTCAGTTTCAGTCTCGTGGTGTCAGTCTCCTGATGTCAGTCCCCTGGTACCAGTGTCTTGGTGTCAATCCCCTGGTTTCAGTATCCTAGTATCAGTCTCGTGGTGTCAGTCCCCTGATCTCAGTTTCCTGGTCCCAGTCTCCTGGTTTCAGTCCGCTGGTCTCAGTCCGCTGGTCTCAGTCCCCCGGTATCAGTATCCTGGTTTCAGTCTCATGGTATCAGATTACTGGTATCAGTCCCCTGGCAGCAGATTACTGGTATCAGTCCCCTAGCATCAGTCCTTTAGTCACAGTCTCCTGGTCTCAGTCCCCTGGTCTCAGTCTCCTGATATCAGTCCCCCGGTCTCAGTCTCCTGATATCAGTCTCCTGATCTCAGTCTCCTGATATCAGTCCCCTGGTCTCAGTCTCCTGATGTCAGTCCCCTGGTCTCATCCTTTTAATATCAATTTCCTGGCTTTAGTAGCCTTGTCCCAATTTCGAGGTCTCATGGAAACTTTAATGTCAGGAAACTGAGAGCAATTCAGTGCCCTTGTAAAGTTTAATGCAATTATTTATATTTTAGACATAATGTTGTTGGATTAAGAGCGAAGTCTTCAAAATATGCCAGGGGTGGTTAGAGTTTAATTTGTAACTTCTTAAGGATGTTTTACTTTTTTGGAGTTTAATTTAATGGAAGTTTTGAAACATTTTTTTTCGAATATTTAATCGTTTAACGCTTTGAATTTTTTGAACGTTTCTGAATCATGTTGTCCCGAGAAATTTTTATTGTCTCCATTTAATTTATATCCTATTACCAAAGTAGTCAAAATTAACACTTGCACATCCCAATCGTGAACAGTTATTTGTTTTGGGAAAGTTAGGATCTCGAAACGAATGATATATATCGCATTGTATAACTTTCATTTCACTTTCATTTTTTATGATATTCTTGAAAGGAAAAGAGGTTGTTTGCATGTAAATTGCTTTCTTATTAAGTGTAATGTTATAATAAGGTGTATTCCACTTAGTCGAGTTGTTAAGTCGATAAACTTCCAACAGTTGAAAACATTTTTATCAATTTAAATTTCGTTTATATTTTTTGTTTTTTCCGACAGCACTATAATTAAAAGCATAATATTATTGAAAGATACATGCATTAATAGGTGCTTTACATTAGTAATAGTTCGTAAGCGTGTGGCTTAGAATTTCCTTGAAATTATTAAAATTTCGTCGTATTATTTCCCAACGTTATACAATTTGAATAGCTAATCAAAACAAGATAAAGTTTGAATGCTAATTGCTGCTTTCCTGATTTTTGTATCTTTGAACTCAAATATTTCGGTTTTCCCTTGCATCACATCAAAATACAATAAATGACATACGTAAATTAAAATTCTATTTTGATACTATTTCACGTTTAATTGCGTCTTTAGAAACATTTCAAAACTTATTTGAAAGTTTACAAATGATTTTGTGTTTTCTGATTTCTTACCTAACAGTAAAAAAATAGTCTTGGAGCCTGCCGACAGAAGTGAAAACTTAAAGCTAGGAAATGTGTATTGTAGTTCGAATAAACACTAGTAAACAAGTCAGAATATTGGAAATATTTAAATATAAATTCTGCTCTTTTTTTTTAAATGAAATTTGGCTTCTTGAAATTCAATTTCTCAAAATTTTGAGTTTAAATTTTTAATAATTACTTTGGGTCCAAAAATCGATGTTAATCTCGACATTTAGAGATTTTTTTTCTATAATAGATTATGTTTTTATTTTGATTTCTTAATTTTCTCCAAGTTCTGAATTTTCAAATCAAATTTTGTTTTGTTGTAGTTTCGACTGTCAAAGAACATCCTTTTCGAAAATATCAAATTTTGGAAAGAACATCTTTTTTCCAAAATTTGAAATTTTGGAAAAATATGTTCTATCGAAGGTGGTTCGACCTCTTTTGAAGATTTTGGCATCGAAATCTCCTTTTTCTTTAATAATTCGACTTTTTAGATTTCAAACTTTTGAAAAATCACCTTTCGTGTGTGGATTTGATTCTAAAAATTACTAGAAATTTTGACTTGTTTCGAAATTTCCACTTTTCGTTAATTTGATTTCTTTGCAAAAGTCGATTTTGTTTTCCCAAAATTTTGGCTTTTTCTTGAAACTTTAACCTTTTTGCTAATTTGGACTTTTTTCAAAATTTAGACTTTTTGAAAATTTCGATCTTTTTTTAAAATTCATAATTTTATTTTAATTTTTTACATTTCCTAGAATACCTTGTAATTTTTGATTAAAAAAAAAATCTTCGACTTTTCAGAAAATTTAAACTTTTTTGATACTTTCAACTTTGAAAACATTGACTTTACTTCGAAAATTGGTTTTTTAAATTTGGACTTTTATTGTAAATTTCGTCGTCTTACAAAATTTTATTTTTTTTGAAAACTGTTCTTGCAAATTTATTAATTTCTGAAAATATCGACCTATTTCCAAAATTGTCTTTCTCAAAGTTTGTAATATTCCAAAATTTTCGACTTTTTTTTTAACATTTCAATTTCTCTTGAAATTTCGACTTTTTTGCTAATTATCCGCCCTATTATAAAAAATTTTGGTTTTTTTCTCGAACTTGACTGCAAATTTCAACGTTTTTTTAAAAATTCTGAGTTAGTTTAAAAATTTCGACTTTTATTAAATTTTTCAAAATTTTGGTTTTTTCTTGAAGCTTTGAGCGTTTAAATTTAGTTCGAATTTTTTTAAAATTTCAACTTATATTTCAAAAATTTCAACCTTTTTTAAAATTTCTAATTTTATTTTCAAATTTTACATTTTCTCAAAAATCTCACTTTTTGACTTTAAAAAATTTTTCGACCTTCAGACCTTTGAATTTTGAAAAAAAAGTAATTTGCTGAAAAATTCGGTTTTTAAATTTTAGGTTGCAAATTTCGTCTTATTGAAATTTGTACTTTTCTTGCAAGTTTTTCCATTTCTAAATATATCGACCTTATTCAAAATTATGTTTTCAAAGTTTTGAAGATTCGAAAAATTTCGACTTTTTCAAAATTTCGATTTTTTCTTAAGTTTCGACTTTTTTGCCAATTATCTGCCTTATTATAAAAAAAATTTAGTTTGTTTTAAAATTTTGGTTTTTTCTTCAACTTTTCTGCGAATTTCAACTTTTTTTGAAAATTTAAAGTTAGTTTAAAATTTCACTTTTTTCAAAATTTTTTTAAATTTCCACTTTTTTGTCAATTTGTTTTGTTAAAATTTGACCCTTTTTTCAAAATTCGACTTTTTTTTAAACTTCGACTTTTCAAAATTCGACTTTTTTCAATATTTTGGTTTTTTTCTCGAACTTTTCCGCGAATTACAACTTTTTTCAAATTTTTTTTAAATTTCTAAATTTCCACTTTCTTATTTATTTTTTCTCAAAATTAGATTTTTTTGTCGAAATTTGACTTTTTTTGTCAAAATTTGACTTTTTTCAAAATTCGACTTTTTTTTCAAAATTTTGGCTTTTTCTCGAATTTCAACTTTTTTTGAAAATTATGAGTTAGTTTAAAAATTTCGACTTTTTTCAAATTCTTTTTTATTTCCACTTTTTTGTCAAAATTCGACCCTTCTTCCAAAATTCGACTTTTTTCAAAATTCGACTTTTTTTCAAAATTCGACTTTTTTCAAAATTTTGGTTTTTTCTCGAACTTTTCCGCGAATTACAACTTTTTTTGAAAATTTTGAGTTAGTTTAAAAATTTCGACTTTTTTCAAAATTATTTTAAATTTCTAAATTTCCACATTTTTACCAATTTTTTTTCAAAATTCGACTTTTTTTTAAATTTGCGGTTTTTTCTCGAACTTTTTTTGAAAATTTTAAGTTTGTTTAAAAATTTCGACTTTTTTAAAAAAAATTTTAATTTTCATTTTTTTGTCAAAATTCGACCCGTCTTTCAAAATTCGACTTTTTTTCAAAATTTGACTCTCAAAGTTTTGGTTTTTTTTCTCGAACTTTTCCGCGAATTTCAAAGTTTTTTTTTGAAAATTTTGAGTTTGTTTAAAAATTTCGACACTTTCAAAATTTTTTTAAATTTTTAAATTTCCAGGTTTTTGTCAATTTTTTTCTCAAAATTCGACTTTTTTGTTAAAATTCGACTTTTTTGTCAAAATTCGACTTTTTTCAAAAGTAGAATTTTTTTTCAGAATTCTACTTTTTTCAAAATTTTGGTTTTTTTTCTCGACCTTTTTCGCGAATTTCAACTTTTTTTGAAAATTATGATTTAGTTTAAAAATTTCGACTTTTTTCAAAAAATTTTTAAATTTCTAATTTCCACTTTATTGTCAATTTTTTTCTCAAAATTCGACTTTTTTGTCAAAATTCGACTCTTTCAAAATTCAACTTATTTTCAAAATTCGACTATTTTTAAATTTTGTTTTTTTTTCTCGAACTTTTCCGCGAATTTCAACTTTTTTTGAAAATTTTAAGTTAGTTTGAAAATTTCGATATGTTCTTTCCAAAATTTGATATTTTCGAAAAAGATGTTCTTTCCAAAATTTGATATTTTCGAAAAAGGTGTTCTTTCCAAAATATCAAATTTTAAAAAAAGATGTGGAACAAATCTATGTTTCTACTTCTTATAGATCTCATCTTTTTCTCAAAATGTTGTGTCTACTCTTTTCAGTTTTATGTTTTCTTTAAAATTTCGACTTTAAACTTTGGAATGTCCTTTCTAAATTGTCACTTTGACATATGATTTGTCGGTCTATTTTTCGAAACATCGAGTCTGTTTAAATTGAAATTCTCTTTCTGTTCCTGTCTAAATTGCGACTTGTCAAAATTCCGAAAGTTTCGAGTTTGCATTTTAAATTATTTTAATCTCCAAAAATTACTTTTAGAGATTTTCTACTCTCAATTTAAAAGTTTTCTAGAGAAAAGTTCTGATGGAAACAAATTTTTCTTCCTGCTTCTCACAAATCTCGTTTTCTTTTTAATTAAATTTTTGTGTTTAGCTTTCCATGTTTACATTTTTTTTTTTTTTTGGAAACACAAAATATCTGTCTCTTTGAGAAGGTGGCTGATGATATTTGGATGAAGATATACTGTGCAGTGAAAATTTTGTAAGTGACCGCATTACAGGATGTGTCATATTGTAAACCGCGAAGTAGAAAATCATCGTGAACCGCAAAAGCTCTAATTTGCTTTAACTGTTAGAACTCGAGGTGTTCATTGATGTTTTTTTTTTCATTCAAATATAGATATTTGGGTGAAATACGTTAATCTATAACTTTATTAAAATTCTTCAAAATAAAACTTACTCGAAGGGGCACTATTCAGTCATTTGCTGTAACGTTGAAGTGAACCGGTAACCCACTTTGGCGAAGATCCAACAGATCGAGTTCAAGAGAAGTGACACACGCGACTAGACAGGTAAACAGTGTTTTCTACACGACGTTGTATTGTACACTGAAGTTGTAGATACTACACCATTTACCAGAGGAGTATGTGCTTTCTTTACATTACCATGTACAGGTAGACGAAGGCTACTGTTGTCGAGGTCATGTTGTGATTTCTCTCGTTGGTGTGGTACCATTTAAATAACGTATCTCAGTCTAAGGAGCACTGGGATCGATAGTAACGGTCGATTGTGAATACATTTATGCGTCCATTGTTCTCCGGAATGTGTTCATCATTAGTGAAACTTTTGGGGTCATTATGGAGTTTTTATTAGATAATTTCAAAGATATTGGAACCGTGAACTTTTCAATGAAGCGAAAAGTTCATTTAAGCACACTTTCCAATTACTATCACTCTGTCTATTATTTAATTACTATTATTTTGGAGCACGTTTGCAAAGCTAAAATTTTATCTCAATTTTCTAGTAGATTGATAAGAATATTAACATTATTGTAAAAATTCATTTTCATTCGAATCAAAAATCAAGGAAGTAGTAATTGTAAGATGTTTTCTTTCTAATTTTAAAAACCATCTGAGAATTTAACTTAATCTGTATTCATAGTTTATTAAAACCAACGACAGACCCAACAAATGATACGAAATTCACAATTTTTAAACATTTTTCAATTGTTCGGATGGATCAACGGTATGTTGACTGTTGTTGTGCCAATCTAGTAGCCGAAGACTCGTTTTGAAAACATTTCGTTTCATCTGAACTTTCATCCCAAGCTATTAACGGTGTATCTAGTTGGCCCACCTGTTCATTCGTTAGTGTAGATGCTCGTGATCTCGTGAATGTAATTACTGGCAAATTTCTATTGCTTCAAACAAAAAAAAATGCTACTACAAATGCGTGAATATAAATTCTATTTTGCTTGCATTTCTGGATATTTACTTCTGAAGGCAGCAAGGGAACAAGAATTTGTACTATGTACTATGTACTAAGTAGATAGCAATACAGGCAGAGTGCAAATTTCAAATTCAGAAAGATCAATTTCAAGAAATCGAAATTTCCCAAAACATTTTCTCAGAATTTATAGTTTTTTTATTTAAATCTTAAATCTTGCTTTCCAAATTTTGACAAATAATAATTAAACACTTTAACTTTTTTTTAAATTTCTAGATCTAGTAGGAACCCCTGTTTTTTACGTTGGGTACCTCCCTCCTTCACCGGAGTATGAACAATATATTTATGCTCCCCTTTTTCATTGCTATGATTAAAAAAAATCACCAGATTTTATTCTCAATTACAAACATAATGAAAATCATGTCGACTTTCATTTCAAATCAAAGTTTTTCAAAAGTCAAAATTTTCAAAAAAGTCGGAGTTTTCAATAAAAATCGAAACCTTAAAAAGCAGACGTAATTTTTAAAAATATGGAAATGTTAGTTTGGATTAAAATTTAGTAAAACTTTTCAAAAAAAACGAAGTTTTTAAAATATTTTGAAATAGTTAGAATTTTTAAATATGAGTTATTTTTGACTGCCGACAGAAGAGAAAACTTAAAACTATGATATAACAAATTTCATGATATTAAAAAAAAATCTTTTTCCAAACTTTCAGCGGTTTCTCTCAGTAGAGAAGTACAAATAATTGAGGGCGGCCACTAACATCCTACTACAGTAGCGGTACATGTTTCATGAAGAAATTACGCAATTCTGCACGATAATTCAAGGATCCAGGACATTATGTTATAGAATTATCGGGATTAATATCATTTGTGATCGACTTATTCTAGAAATCTTAACTGATTTTTGAACATTTCGATTCTTTCAAAGGTGGTTCGACTTCCTTTGAAGATTTTGGCATCGAAATTCTACTTTTTTGTGAATAATTCGACTTTTTAGATTTCAAATTTTTGGAAACTTCGACTTTATTAAAAATTTCGATTTTTGCAAAATTCAAACTGTTTTTAAAAAGTCATCTGTTACTAGAAAAAAATCACCTTTTGTGTATGGATTTGATTCTAAAAATTACTAGAAATTTCGACTTGTTTCCAAATTTCCACTTTTAAAACGAAATCTCGGAAATTTAAAATGGCCACTTTTTCAAATTTCCCACCTTTCGATTCTTTCAAAATTTCGATTTCTTTTGAAAATTTCACCATCAAAATTCTAGTTTTTTTGTAATGAATTAGATTTTTTTAGAGTTCGAATTTTGTAAAATTTCGACTTTTACCGACTGATACCGAGACTAATACCGGGGGACTGAGACCAGGAGACTGAGACCAGGCGACTGATATCAGGAGACTGAGATCCGGGGATTGAGACCGGGAGAGTGATACCGGGGGACTGAGACCAGGGGCTTATATCAGTAGACAGATACCACGAGACTGAGACCAAGGGACTGAGACTAGGAAATTGAAGCTAGGATACTGAGATCAGGGGACTGAGACCAGGGGATTGAGACCAGGAGACTGATACCGGGGGACTGATACCGGGGGACTGATACCGGGGGACTGATACCGGGGGACTGAGACCAGGCGACTGATATCAAGAGATTGATATCAGGAGACTGACACCAGGCGACTGATCTCAGGAGACTGACACCAGGAGACTGATATCAGGAGACTGACACCAGGAGACTGATACCAGGAAACTGAGACCAGGGGATTGACACCAGGACACTGATACCAGGAGACTGACACCGGGGCAATGATAGCAGGGGACTGACACCTGAAGACTTACACCAGGGGACTGATACCAAAGAAGTGGCACCGGGATACTAAGACCCGGAGCATGACATTTTTTTAATTACTTCTCAAAAAGTAGCGGTACATGTTTCATGAATAAATTACGCAATTCAAGGATCCAGGACACTACATTATAGAATTATATAAATTAATATCATTTGTGATCGACTTATTCTAGAAATCGTAACTGATTTTTGAACATTTCGATTCTTTCAAAGGTGGTTCGACTTCCTTTGAAGATTTTGGCATCGAAATTCTACTTTTTTGTGAATAATTCGACTTTTTAGATTTCAAATTTTTGAAAACTTCGACTTTATTAAAAATTTCGATTTTTGCAAAATTTCAACTGTTTTTAAAAAGTCATCTGTTACTAAAAAAATTACCTTTTGTGTGTGGATTTGATTCTAAAAATTACTAGAAATTTCGACTTGTTTCCAAATTTCCACTTTTAAAACGAAATCTCGGAAATTTAAAATGGCCACTTTTTCAAATTTCCGACCTTTCGATTCTTTCAAAATTTCGATCTCTTTTGAAAATTTCACCATCAAAATTCTAGTTTTTTTTTTTAAAGAATTCGATTTTTTTATAGTTCGAATTTTGTAAAATTTCGACTTTTTTGAAAATCTGGACATTTAAAATTCAAACTTTTCATTATTTCCGCTTTTCCAAAATTTCAACTGTTTTTGAAAATTTTGGTGGTTTTAAAATTTCGACTTTCGAAATTTCCACTTTTCGTTAACTTGATTTCTTTACAAAATTTGATTTTCTGATATTTGAACATTTTAAAAATACGGTCGGTATTTTGAAATATTTGCCATTTTTTTATAAAAAATTAAAATTTTCTATTATGAAAAATCAAAACCTTCAAAAAAAGTCGAAGTTTTAAAAAATGTTTGGCAACGATTTGACATTTTCAAAAGATGTCAAATGTTTTTAAAAAGGTGAAATTTTGTAAAAAAGTCAAAACTTAAAAAAAGTCGAAATTTTCAATAAAAATCGAAAATTCGAATTAAAGTTGAAAAAAAGTTAAAAGTCAAAATTAAAAAAAATCAAAATCCTAAAAAGTAAACAAAATCTTTAAAAATGCCAAATGTTAGGTTATTGTTAAATTAAAACTTTCATAAAAAATCAAAATCTTTAAAAAAGTTCGAAATTTGAAAAACATCAGAATAAATAAATAAAAAAATACTGAATTTTGAAGTCGAAAATTTGGAAAAGGTTTTTAAAAATGCGACATTTAAAAAAAAGTGGAATTTTTGAAAAACATCGAAATGTTGAGCAAAAGTTGAAGATTTTTAAAAGTCGAAGATTTTTAAAAGTCCAAATTTTGTAAAAAGTTGCAATTTCCAAACTCAAATTAAAAGGAAAAAAAATCAAAAAGGTTTTTAAAAATGCGACATTTAAAAAAAAGTGGAATATTTGAAAAACATCAAAATGTTGAGAAAAAGTTGAAGATTTTTAAAAGTCGAAGATTTTTAAAAGTCCAAATTTTATAAAAAGTTGCAATTTCCAAACTCAAATTCAAAGGAAATCAATTAAAATTTTGAAAAAAAAATCGAAAATTTAAAAATATCCCGTGGAACATTTATGATAAAAGGTTAAAATTTTGGAAACTAAGCAAAACTTGTCAAAGACATTCCAAAATTTAAAAAACTGGCCCAATTTTTGAAAAGACCGAAATCTTTTCGGAAAATAAATTATTCAAAATAACTGGAGCATTTTCGAAGAAAGTTGAAATTTTCAAAAAAGCCGAAGTTTTGAAAGGTGTCGAAATGTTCAATCTTAAACTTAAAAGCGACTTATTTTAAAAAAGTAAAATTTTTGTAAAAGTAGAAATTTAAAAAAACAGAAATTTTGGAAAAGTAGAAATTTTGAAAAAAGGGGAATTTTAAAAAAAATGGAAATTTCGAAAAAGTAAAATTTTTGGAAAAGTCGAAATGTAAAAAGGTAAGAAATTTTGAAAAAATAGAGATTTTGAAAACATGGAAATTTTGGAAAAGTAGAAAATTTGGAGAAATCGAAATTTTGGAAAAGTCGAAATGTAAAAAGGTAAGAAAATTTGAAAACATAGAAATTTTGAAAAAATGGAAATTTTGAAAAAATGGAAATTTTGGAAAATAGAAATTTTGGAAAAGTCGAAATGTAAAAAGGTAAGAAATTTTGAAAAAATAGAGATTTTGAAAAAATGGAAATGTTGAAAAAATGGAAATTTTGGAAAAGTCGACATGTAAAAGGGTAAGAAATGTTAAAAAAATATAGGTTTTGGAAAAATGGAAATTTTGGAAAAGTAGACATTTTGGAAAAATCGATATTTTGGAAAAATCGAAATATTGAAACGTAAGAAAAAAAAGATAAGAAATGTTGAAAAAGTAGAGATTTTAAAAAAATGGAAATTTTGGAAAAGTAGACATTTTGGAAAAATCGAAATTTTGGAAAAATCGAAATTTTGGAAAAATCGAAATGTAGAAAGGTTAGAAATTTTGAAAAAATAGAGATTTTGAAAAAATAGAGATTTTGAAAAAATTGAAATTTTGAAAAAATTGAAATTTTGGAAAAATTGAAATTTTGGAAAAGTAGACATTTTGGAAAAATCGATATTTTGGAAAAATCGAAATGTAGAAACGTAAAATAAAAGATAAGAAATGTTGAAAAAAATAGAGATTTTAAAAAATGGAAATTTTGGAAAAGTAGACCTTTTGGAAAAATAGAAATTTTGGAAAATCGAAATGTAGAAAGGTTAGAAATTTTGAAAAAATAGATCTTGAAAAAATTGAAATTTTGGAAAAGTAGACATTTTGGAAAAATCGATATTTTGAAAAAATCGAAATGTAGAAACGTAAGAAAAAAAAGATAAGAAATGTTGAAAAAAATAGAGATTTTAAAAATATGGAAATTTTGGAAAAGTAGACCTTTTGGAAAAATCGAAATTTTGGAAAAATCGAAATTTTGGAAAAATCGACATAGAAAGGTTAGAAATTTTGAAAAAATAGAGATTTTGAAAAAATTGAAATTTTGGAAAAGTAGACATTTTGGAAATATCGATATTTTGGAAAAATCGATATTTTGGAAAAATCGAAATGTAGAAAAGTAAGAAAAAAAAGATAAGAAATGTTGAAAAAAATAGAGATTTTAAAAAAATGGAAATTTTGGAAAAGTAGACATTTTGGAAAAATGGAAATTTTGGAAGGGTAGAAATTTTGGAAAAATCGAAATTTTGGAAAAGTAGAAATGTAAAAAGGTAAGAAATGTTGAAAAAATAGAGATTTTGAAAAAATGGAAATTTTGGAAAAGTAGACATTTTGGAAAAATCGAAATTTTGTAAAAATCGAAATTTTGTAAAAATCGAAATTTAGAAAGGTAAGAAATTTTGAACAAATAGAGATTTTGAAAAAATGGAAATTTTGGAAACATTTTAATTTTGGAAAAGTCGAAATGTAAAAGGGTAAGAAATGTTGAAAAAATAGAGATTTTGAAAAAATGGAAAATTTGGAAAAGTAGATATTTTGGAAAAATCGATATTTTGAAAAAATCGAAATGTAGAAACGTGAGAAATTTTGAAAAAATGGAAATTTTGAAAAATTCGAAATTTTGGAAAAGTCGAACTTGAAAAAATGGAAATTTTGGAAAAGGAGACATTTTGGAAAAATCGAAATTTTGTAAAAATCGAAATTTTGTAAAAATCGAAAGAAGAAATGTTGAAAAAATAGAGATTTTGAAAAAATGGAAATTTTGGAAAAGTAGACATTTTGGAAAAATCGAAATTTTGTAAAAATCGAAATTTTGTAAAAATCGAAATTTAGAAAGGTAAGAAATTTTGAACAAATAGAGATTTTGAAAAAATGGAAATTTTGGAAACATTTTAATTTTGGAAAAGTCGAAATGTAAAAGGGTAAGAAATGTTGAAAAAAATAGAGATTTTGAAAAAATGGAAGATTTGGAAAAGTAGATATTTTGGAAAAATCGATATTTTGAAAAAATCGAAATGTAGAAACGTGAGAAATTTTGAAAAAATGGAAATTTTGAAAAATTCGAAATTTTGGAAAAGTCGAATTTGAAAAAATGGAAATTTTGGAAAAGGAGACATTTTGGAAAAATCGAAATTTTGTAAAAATCGAAATTTTGTAAAAATCGAAATTTTGTAAAAATCGAAATTTAGAAAGGTAAGAAATTTTGAACAAATAGAGATTTTGAAAAAATGGAAATTTTGAAAAAATGGAAATTTTGGAAAAATTTTAATTTTGGAAAAGTCGAAATGTAAAAGGGTAAGAAATGTTGAAAAAAATAGAGATTTTGAAAAAATGGAAAATTTGGAAAAGTAGATATTTTGGAAAAATCGATATTTTGAAAAAATCGAAATGTAGAAACGTGAGAAATTTTGAAAAAATGGAAATTTTGAAAAATTCGAAAATTTGGAAAAGTCGAATTTGAAAAAATCGAAATTTTGGAAAAGTCGAAATTTAAAAGGTAAGAAATTTTGAAAAAATGGAAATTTTTGAAAAGTCGAAATGTAAAAAGGTAAGAAATGTTGAAAAAAATAGAGATTTTGAAAAAATGGAAATTTTGGAAAAGTAGAAATTTTGGAAAAATTGAAATTTTGGAAAAGTTGAAATGTAAAAAGGTAAGAAATTTTGAAAAAATAGAGATTTTGAAAAGATGGAAATTTTGGTAAATTACAAATTTTGGAAAAATTGAAATTTTGGAAAATTCGAAATGTAAAAAGGTAAGAAATTTTGAAAAAAGAGATTTTGAAATAATAGATTTTGAAAAAATGAAAATTTTGGAAAATAGAAATTTTGGAAAATCGAAATTTTAGAAAAGTCGAAATGTAAAAAGGTAAGAAATTTTGAAAAAATAGAGATTTTGAAGAAATGGCAATTTTGAAAAAATGGAAATTTTAGAAAAGTAGAAATTTTAGAAAAATCGAAATTTTGGAAAAGTTGAAATGTAAAAAGATAAGAAATTTTGAAAAAATGGAAATGTTGGAAAAGTAGAAATTTTGGAAAAATCAAAATTTTGGAAAAGTCGGAATGTAAAAAGGTAAGAAATTTTGAAAAAATAGTGATTTTGAACAAATGGAAATTTTGAAAAAAATGGAAATTTCGGAAAGGTAGAAATTTTGGAAAAATCGAAATTTTGGAAAAGTCGAAATGTATAAAGGTAAGAAATTTGGAAAAATAGAGATTTTGAAAAAATGAAAATTTTGGAAAATAGAAATTTTGGAAAAATCGAAACTTTGTAAAAATCGAAATTTTGGAAAAGTCGAAATGTAAAAAGGTAAGAAATTTTGAAAAAATAGAGATTTTCAAGAAATGGCAATTTTGAAAAAATGGAAATTTTGGAAAAGTAGAAATTTTGGAAAAATCGAAATTTTGGAAAGGTCGGAATGTAAAAAGGTAGGAAATTTTGAAAAAATAGTGATTTTAAACAAATGGAAATTTTGAAAAAAATGGAAATTTCGGAAAAGTAGAAATTTTTGAAAGATCGAAATTTTGGAAAAGTCGAAATGTATAAAGGTAAGAAATTTTGAAAAATAGAGATTTTGAAAAATTAAAATTTTGGAAAATAGAAATTTTGGAAAAATCGAAATTTTGGAAAAGTCGAAATGTAAAAAGGTAACATTTTCATGAATATTCACTTGTCCCTGTTTGACTCATGCGCCCAATTGAAAACATATGTTTATTTGTCTATCTTACGTAAACTAGATGCCATGAATATTACAAAATTATACAAAGCGAGTGGAGAATAACAACTTTTTTATCTCTCCAGAATTGTAGATTAAATAGGTTTTTAGTTGCAATTATTTTGCATGTCATTATGACTAGTAACACGTATATAAACTTCGGAATCTGGATTTTATTAGGTTGCTTTCATGTTAAATTGCGCAGTTCCAAAATGCAACGATTTGCTTTCGATGTGCATAATTTACTTGATCGGATTTGAGTAAAAGCACTCACTCGTACGCTCGGTGGCAATTATTCTTGCACAACTTCTGCTTGCATCATGCAAATATAAAGTTCGAAATATGCGAGTCAACACACCTTTCCATTATTTCGCCACGATCGCGTAGCATATTACATTATTTATAACGCAGAAATATTGGCAAACAAGCGCACCTCGTTAACGGTTTAGGAGAAAGAACGTTTTCTCGGTAAAAATGTTTCCTACTTTGTACGGTATACGGTATACGGTAATTATTGCAAAATAAACCTTCCGTCGATATTACCGCCTTCGATAATTCGTGACATTTAGAAATGAGGGAATTAATTACTTGGTGTAAAAAGTGTGGCACGCAAAAAACTGGAGGCGCCGGGCATCGATCCCGGTACCTCTCGCATGCTAAGCGAGCGCTCTACCATCTGAGCTACGCCCCCTGTGATAACCAGCGACCGCGATGACAATGGGTTTTGTCAGTAAAAAAAAAACCGCAGTTTAATATTTTTCAAAAATAACAAAATAATATTTAAGTCCTAGCGTACCGACTTGTGCTTTGGACTATAATGGTTACTCTTGTTTTTCGCGATTTACATATTTATTTTAAATCACCAAAGTGAACACGTAAATAAAAAGTCTTGCGTGGAGGCGCCGGGTATCGATCCCGGTACCTCTCGCATGCTAAGCGAGCGCTCTACCATCTGAGCTACGCCCCCGATACCAAATATATGGGAAATACAGTTGCTTCCTTAAATACTGAAGAAGAACTAAAATTATTAGAAACGTCAACGTCAATATCAAAATTTTGAAAAGTGAAATGTTTGGAAAATGTCAGAATGTCGAATAGTTAAAATTTTCAAATAAATTCGAACTTTTTTTTAAAAATGTCAACATTTTTGATTGGAAATTTTCATAAAAAAATTAAATTTTTAAATCAATGTCGAAGTTTTTAAAAAGTCGAAATTTTGAAAAAAAAAATTGTCGACATTTCAAAAAAAATCAAATTGGCCAAAATTGCCAAATTCTCAAAAAATAATCAAAAATTTTTACAAAAAAGTCAAAACATTCTAAAAAAAGTCAAAATCCCCTAAAAAAATTGACAGTTTGCAAAAAAACCCAAATTTAAAAAAGGGGTGAAATTTTGAAAAAAATAATGAAATTTTCAAAAAAATTAAATATTTAACAACATTTTCAAAAAATCAACTTTTGAAAGTAGTCGAAGTTTTCAAAAGTCAAAAATTTTGAAAAAGATAGAATTTTTCAAAAGAAGTTTAACCTTAAAAAGTCTGAAATGAAAAAAAATCGAGATTTTCAAAATAATTCGAACATATTAAAGAATTGCGAAATTTTTAGAAAAATTTGAAATTTTGAAAAAGAGGCGAAGAAGAAAAGAAATCACAAAATTGTAAATTTTTATAAGTCGAAATTTTAAAATGGTCGAATATTTGAACAAACATGAAAATTTAAAAACAGTTGAAAAAATCACAATTTTCAAAGAAAAAGACAAAAAATTTGAAATTTTAAAAATATCAACATTTTACAAGAATAGTCCAAACTCGTTAAAAATTTGAAATTGTAAGAAATGTTGAAATGTTGAAAAAACAAAATTTTCAAAAAAATTGAAAATAAGGCAAAACTTCCATAAAATCCAAAATTTTCAAAAAATTAAAGAATTTTAACATTCCTAAAAGGTGTCAATACCAAAAAAAAAAACCAAAATCATCGGAGAAACAAGATTTCCAAAAAAAGTCGAAATTTTGAAAAATGAATTGTTTGGAAAAAGTCGAAATTTGGAATAGCTTACATTTTCAAAAAAGGTCGAAAATTTTTAAAAAAGCCAAATTTTGAAAAAGTGTCTAGATTTAAAAAAAATCCGAATTTGCCCAAAAATAGCCAAACTTTGAGAAAAATTCGAAGTCTTGCAAAAGGGGCAAAAAATTCAAAAAAGTCGAAATTTAAAAAAAAACGAAAAACCTTATGAAATCTAGAAAAATGAAATTTTGAAGAAATTTAAATCCTAAAAATCGGTAAAATGTTCATAAAATTTGAAAATGGGCAAAATAATTCAACAAATTCCAAATTTTGGAAAAGTCGAAATTTTCAAAAAAAGTCGAATATTTTAAAAAAAGGTAAAAATTTTCAAATGATGTTTGAACTTAAAAAGTCGATAGTTTTTGGAGGTAAAATTTTCGAAAAAAAAATCGAATTTTTGAAATCAGACGAAATTTTCATAGAAAGTTGTAATTTCTAAAAAGAAGTTATGATTTTCCAGAAACAGAAACATTTAGAAAATTATATGTGTGATATTTAAATTCTTAAAAATAATTTTAATATCACAGTCTTGTGATTAAGTTAAAATTGTTTACTAAAAAATTGTTTATTAAAATATATAATTGCGATTTTTTTTCCAAAATTTCGACTTCAAAAATTTTGGACTTTTTAAGCTTAAACTTCTTTTAAAAAATTCTACCTTTCTCAAAATTTTTGACCTTTATAAATTTCGACTATTCGAAATTTGGAATTTTTTGAAAATTTTGTCCTTTTTTAAAATTTCGATTTTTTTTTGCAAACTATCGATTTTTTGGGGACTTTTGACTGTTTTAAAATACCTTAAATATTTTGTAAAATTTCGATTTTTGTGACTTTGGCAATTTTTGGTCAATTTTGGATTTTTTTAAGTCGACAATTTTTTAAAAAAATTCAACTTTTTGACAACTTAAGACATTGAATTAAAAATTTAATTTTTTTATGAAAATTTCCGATAAAAAATTTACTTTTTTTTATGAAAATTTCCAATCAAAAATTTTGACATTTAAAAAAAAAGTTCGACTTTTTAAAAAAAATAATTCGAAATTTCACTCTTTTCAAACATTCTACTCTTAAAAATATCCATTATTTCTAAAAATGTTGACTTTTCTGATAAATTTGGCTTTCCTTGATTAATAAAATTTTTTGTATTAGATTTTTTAAAAATTTTGATTATTTTTGAACTTAGACTATGTTTCAAAATTCCGCTCTTTTTAGAAAAAATTGTAACTGCTTTAAAATTTTTTACGCATTTTTTTCAAACTGTGTCGATGTTTTCAAAAATATTAACCTTTCTTTTTAAAAATCCTGACTTTTTTGAAAATCTTAGTTTTTTTTGGAAATGCTATCTGCATGTGAAAATTTCATGTTCCAAAATTTCTGCTTACTTGCGCAAATTTTGGTCCAAGTTTTTGACATTTTCAAACTTAATTTTTTTTTGAGAATATGATCTTTTAAAATTTGGAATTTTTTGAAAATTTTGGCTTTTCGATTTTTTTGAATATTTCGTGTTTTTCTAATTTTAGTCTTTTCTAAAATTTTAAATTAATTTTAGCGAGTTTGCACTGTTTTTTTTAAATTTTCGTCTTTTTTCAAATATTCGACGTTTTTTAAAATTCAAGTTTCAAATTTTCCCATTTTTGTAAATTAAGATATTCTTTTAAAACGACACTGTTTCGAAAACCTTTTTAGTGACGTGACCCCCTAAAAAGGTAAAAATTGCCACGATTCCCTTAGAGCACAAAATAAAGTAACCAGTGGCATTATTTAAAAAATAGAGGAAATTTTCAGACAAAAGATAAAATTTTAAAGTAAAAATTATCTAAAAAAAGTCGAAATTTTGAATTGTCGAAATTTTCCTAAACACTTAAAATAGTTAAGATTTCCAAAAAGAGGTCACACTTTTGAAAAAGTTATAAACATTTTGAAGAAGTTAACATATTCAGCATATTTGAGAAATTTAAAAAAATACATTTTTAAAACAATTGGATATTTTTAAATAAGAAGAAATGAAAAAAAAGTGTTTAAAAATAGTCAAAATATTTAAAAAAATGTCGAAATGAAAAAAACTGAAAAAATAAAATATTTTCAGTTAAATTTTCGAAATTTTCGAAGATAATAATTAAAGAAAAGACAAAATTTACAAAAAAGTCAAAATTTTAAAAGATCAAATTTTAAAAAATTCCGGCATTTTTAAGAAGCCAGATTTTGTCAGAAGGTCGAAATTTTAAAAAATCGAAATTTTGGAAAAGGTCGACGTTTCAAAAAAGTCCAAATTTGGTCAAAAAATTCCAACAAAAATTAACATTTTAAAGAAAGTCAACATTTTCCCAAAAAATCGAAAGTTTCAAAAAATGAGAAAATTTTGAAATAAACGGAATTTTTTAAAATTATAAAACTTGAAAATGGAGAGAATATTCAAAAAAATTACAAAACTTCAAAAAAATTGAGATTTCAAAAAATAGTCGAAATTTTCAAAAAGAATTGAAATTTTTGGGCCGAAATTTGCAAAAAAATTTGAATTTTAAAAGAATCGAAAATTTTGAGTAGAATGTTCCAAAAAAGATCTCCATTTTTAAAATAGGCGAATTTTTCATATAGAAAGTTAAAATTTTCAAAAAGAAGTTCAGATTTTCAAGAAAGGTCAAAATTAAAAATTCCATGTTTTTAAAATTTTTAAAAATTTGAAGAAATAACGAAACGTCTAAGTAAATTTAAAATTGAAAAAAAGTCGAAATTTTTAAAAATAGTCTAAGTTTTAGAAATATGGTGAAATTTAATAAAAATTTGATGATGATAATAAAAGTTTGAAATTTTAAGAAAGGAAAAATTTGTAAAATAAAATAAACGATACGAAATATATGGAAAAGACAGGTACTTCCTTAAATACTGAAGAAGAACCAAAATTATTAGAAACGTCAACATTTTATTGAAATATCAAAATTTTGAAAAGTGAAATGTTTGGAAAAAGTCAGAATGTCGAATAGTTAAAATTTTCAAATAAATTAGAACTTTTTTTTAAAAATGTCAACATTTTTGATTGGAAATTTTTATAAAAAAATTAAATTTTTAAATTAATGTCGAAGTTTTTAAAAAGTCGAAATTTTGAAAAAAAATTGTCGACATTTCAAAAAAAATCCAAATTAGGCCAAAATTGCCAAATTCTCAAAAAATAATCAAAATTTTACAAAAAAGTCAAAACATTCTAAAAAAAGTCAAAATCCCTTAAAAAAATTGACAGTTTGCAAAAAAAACCCAAATTTAAAAAAGAGCTGAAATTTTGAAAAAAATAATGAAATTTTCAAAAAAATTAAATATTTAACAACAAAATTTTCAAAAAATCAACTTTTGAAAGTTTTCAAAAGTCAAAAATTTTGAAAAAGAGAATTTTTCAAAAGAAGTTTAACCTTAAAAAGTCTGAAATGAAATATGGTGAAATTTAATAAAAATTTGATGATGATGATAATAAAAGTTTGAAATTTTAAGAAAGGAAAAATTTGTAAAATAAAATAAACTTTCAAAAATAATAAAAATTTCAAGAATATGTTTGGATTTAAAAAACTGAAATGTTTTTAAATGTTCAAAAAAAGTCGAAATTTTGAAAGATAGAAATCTTAAAGATGTGCCAAAAATAATCATATAAGTCGAAACTAAAAAGAAAACCGTCATTTAAAAGCAATAGAATTTTTCCAAAAATGAAAACTTGAATTTTTTAAAATAAAACTACAAAATACAAAAAAAAAAATGTAAAAATTCTTAAAATGTTCAATATTTGATAAAGAGTTGTAATAAATCGAAAATTTCGATTTAATTAAATCGAAATTTTCGAAATGCAGAATTTCCAAGGTTTGTAAATAAAATCCAAATTTCGACAAAGGGTCCAAATTAAAAAAGTCGAAAATTTGAAAAGCGTCGCATTTTTCGACAAAGCGAAATTTAAGAAGACGAAAATTTCAAAAAAATCGAAAATTTGGGAAAATGTCGAAGGTTAAAAAAAATTGATTCATTTAACACGACAAAAAAGGTATTAAAAGTAAAAAGTTATATCTGGAGGCGCCGGGTATCGATCCCGGTACCTCTCGCATGCTAAGCGAGCGCTCTACCATCTGAGCTACGCCCCCTTGAGACGAATATTAACGGATATCGAAATCGTTTTTCTCTAAATTTATCGAAATAATCATTTTTGAAAAATTACGTGTTTTGTTTTTAAAATTGGATCTTCACTACTTCATTTGAAAGTAAATTTTGAATCTGTAACGCAACAAAAAAATAAAAAGATATATTTGGAGGCGCCGGGTATCGATCCCGGTACCTCTCGCATGCTAAGCGAGCGCTCTACCATCTGAGCTACGCCCCCTATAACAACCAGTGATCGGCATGAAAATTCGTTTTTTTTGTATAAAAAATATCGTTATTAATATTTTTAAAAAACAAATAAGTTTCGTATACATTTTACATCTTACTTGATTCAATTCGGGACAAGTTTTAATTCGCAACGGTATAGAGATGTAAAAACAAGTGAACTTGGAGGCGCCGGGTATCGATCCCGGTACCTCTCGCATGCTAAGCGAGCGCTCTACCATCTGAGCTACGCCCCCTATAACAACCAGTGATTGGTATGAAAATTGTTTTTTTTGTCTATAAAAATATCGTTATTAATATTTTTAAAAAAACAAATAAGTCTGGTATAAATTTTACATCTTACTTGATTCAGTTCGAGTCAAGTTTTAATGTGCAACGTTATAGAGATGTAAAAAAAGTGAACTTGGAGGCGCCGGGTATCGATCCCGGTACCTCTCGCATGCTAAGCGAGCGCTCTACCATCTGAGCTACGCCCCCTATGATAACCAGTAATCGCCATGAAACTGATTTTTTTTATAAATAAAGTTATTTTCAAAAATTAATTCGAAAAAATACTATTTTCAACAAGTGTCAGTAAAAGTATCATTTTTAATGGATGCTGTCGATGTTTAAAATGTCATTTTGAGGTTGTTTGTTTTAAAGGCAGTTCTTTCCCT